>APFE031481987.1:3591-52919 GCA_000404065.3 Pinus taeda
TTCCCAGGAGGTCACCCATCCTAGAACTCCTCTGGCTCAAGCGCGCTTAACTGTGGAGTTTTTTCCCACAATCAAGCCCACTTAGCTTGCTACCCCATTTGCAAAACCTTAGCAAGTATTGTGCCTCATGAACCATTCAGTAGAGATCCCTTGACTCTTTTTGAATTTAAGTATGGGGGTTTACGTAGTGCATTATACTATTAGATATCATTTTGGGATTCAACTGCGTTAAGTAAGTCATTCACGTATGACCATTTCCATGAGAGGTAGTCGTAACTGACTAATTTCACATGATTTTTGAATAGTTCACTTAGCACTCATTGCATCGGGTAATTATTCAAGTGACTTAAATATAATCTCAACCATTGATCTCAAGTGAGGTTTAGAATCTAATCCTAGCCATTGATCACTTAGGAGATTAGGGTTAGGGAATTTAGCTTTATGAAATTATATAATAAGCCTAAGCGAGAGGTGAGATACACAATTGTTGAGAAAGTGATTTTCTCAAGAGGGAGAAGCTCAATTAGACTAGAGAGAAGTGATGAGAAGTGCAGCAGGGAATTTCAGGAGAAATGTGTTGAAGAAACTCATAAGGAGTACAGTAAGACAGCAAGCAAAACAATAAGGAGTACAGTCATGTCGGCCTCAAAAATAAAATAAAACTCCTTGCATATTTCCCTGCAGTCTCGACCTAGTTCAGCATACAGGAATCTCGGATAAAGAAAGAGGTTCAGTGTGTCAATGGAGAAGAGTCATGTCTCAACAGTCTTGGCATAATGATAATAAGAAGCTCAGTGATCTCACAGTGAAGCATTCTCGGCATACTAGTCACAGTCATGATCTCAGTGAGGTGGTAATCATGAAGATAAGGTCATGATCAATATCTCGGTACAGCTATCATACATTATAGACACCTCATTGACATAAAGATGATTTCAGTAAGGGTGCAGCAAGGATATAAGTAAAGGAGCAGCTATGGTACAGCAACGATGATCTCATTATCATGGTAAAGCCCTCCATATAGGTGCAGCAATGAAGAGTGCAGTAGTGATGGCCTCAATGATGCAGCTATGATGATGATCTAGATGATGCAATAATGATGATGATGATGTCAACAGTAAGAAGAGGATTGGTGTCTTGGTCTTGGAGTGGCCTAATAGGTCAAGGGTCATGGTCTTGGTATTCGTCAAGTAGAATATCCATAAGAAGAATTTTGTTCGGGTTTTCCTCTTCAAGAGAGAGAGGTTTTGGCCCTGGCAGAAAGCCAACATCTGGTGTTCTTGTCTCTTGTATTTTGGTAACTGTTTGATGAAGTAAGAAACACACACACTATTGATATCAAGATAAGATTGTGCTAATAAGCAAAACGTTAAAATACCTCACAAATAGTTATCATGCTAAGAAGAATCACATTAACTACATTTGCCCTAGATTCTTCAACATGGTATCGGAGCTAAGCTGCTAAAGTCAAAGGAAGGGCAGCAAAAGAGACATACAAGGACCAGTCTTCAAGGAGGGCATCAAAGCAAGAGCTTTGTCAAGGTTAAAGGATTAGTCCACAACAGCAGTCTACAACAGCAAAGGCTTTTGTCAAAGAATGAAGTTTCAATCACAAGTACTCAGAACTCAATTTCATGGCAGCATTTCGATGCCTCTCACAGTCTTAGTCTATGTCATTCTACAAGGATCTCAATATAGAATGAAGTTGTTCGTTGATGGATCTCAATACCATAAAATGATCATCATAGCAAGCAACATCAAGACTCTATGGTTCTACACAATGCTGCATACTACAAGGATCCATAATCCACTTATGTGATAGCAAGACAATGCTATCTCAAGTTCATCAACAGTTTGCTAATCATAAGAATCAGATGTATAAGTCGAAGAAACTTGAAGACAAGAAGGCAAGCTTCATACCATTACATCAAGGATCTCATCCGGAGGAAGCATCAATGCATCTGCTTCAACCATCATCAAAGAAATCAAGGTGAATATTTCATCTTCACATGACAAGTAAGTATCTTTTCAATTTATAATATATATATTTGGTTAAATGACTTCATGATTGCAAGGACACCTATAGGTTGTATGGGTCCTCAAGAATCCTTGCATGAAGAAGGAGGATAGACATAGTCCTCTAAGTAGCTGAAGTCAGCAAACATATCAATAGGTCTCCTCTGAATTTTATGGAAAGGGATGCTTGTGAAAGATCCCCTCACATAGCAATATTGGAGACATCAAAGTGATGTAGGTGATAAACTCATTCTCTAAAGATGCAATGAAAAAGGTCACATGGAACCTATTCTTCATGAAAGTAAAAAGGGTATCAAGGGATGTAGGATATCTTCATAAGATCCCATCTACAAGATTTAGGAAGGAAGATAATCATCATCGTTCTAACTAATAGGCAAGGTAACAAATGTCGATGAATAGGAAGGTTACCTCATTCAACAACTTGTGGTCTCTATGTTAAATAGAGAAAGACAAGTTGATGGCAAAAATATTGAAGGTTAAAAGAACTCAACCATGTGCAGAAAGGAAAGGCAAGGTTGGTCCTCAAGCAAGACAAAATAAATATATGAAGCAAACAAAGTTCCTTCTTCAGATTAATTACTCCAAAAGACTTGGAATATCAAGATATCCATGAGGATACAAATATTATATATTAAATGTGTGAATAAGAATGATGATACAATGAGAGTGAGAGGTTTGCTTATATACCAAGCAAGTGTCTCTTCATGGAGAGTAATGTCTCATTTAGACATTACTCTTCAACCTAATTACTAATTAACTAATCATTATTTATGATTATTATCATTTACATTATTTTACATTATTTCATATATATTTATTCATAACAGTATAATTAAGATTCAATGTTATAGAAAGATTTTGGAAGCTCATATCACTGAAAGATGGAGGAAGCTGAAGAAAAGGGCCAAGGAAAGACGGAGTAAAAAATCTCTCCTATGAGTAAGATAGTATCCCTCACAAAAGGGTCCTATCATAAGCTCCTAAATCTTGTGTTATAAGATATGACAATGATAATAAGATGCATCATGGCATCATGGAAGCATTAGAAACAAGAGCTCATAACATCACCATAGGGATCATAAAGGGCAAAATCCACGACAGACAACATGTAAGATATATAGCTCTTGGGAACCTCAGTGGACATTGAAGGAAAGGCAGGAGTCATCTAAGGCTCATCATACATCAAGTCAAAAAGGAAACATTTGCCAGTTGGAGATATACAAGATCCTCAAAATTCTCTGATGGAATCCCCATCATATGGTTCACTAATCTAGAGAGGAAGTGAGTGTTTCAACAAGAACACCAACTTATGGAATCAATGAGATGATGATATGATGACATGAAGCAGATCAAGGGATTGAAGATCCTTTCAATCAAGGAAGTTGTTGGAAGAAAACTCGATGACCTGAAGGTAAAATAAGGTATGTATGATTGTGCTTAATATTATAATGTCATGTCATATGGTTGCAGGTAATCGGAATCATTGCTTCTATCTTAAGAAGCATGATCAAGGGAAAAAGGATTTCCTCCTCTAAAAGGATGCAGGTGTTAATCTAGGTTGTTATTGATGTCAATATAGCAGTGTTTATGATGGAAAATTATCTAATACATGTGGTTGCCGATTGATCATAATATTGTTCATGGAGGATCCAAGGATTGAATACAGACATAATAGAAACAGTGGAACCAAGGAGGAAAGATATCAAAAGCCATCAGAAGAGAAAGAGAAAGAGTAAAGAGGAGAAGCCATCGTGAAGCCAAAAAGTGAGAAGAAGAGTTCATCGGAAGCCATCAAAGAAGTAGATTATGGAGCAACAAAAGCAGGTTTTCGCATATGCCCAAGGGTAAGTGCTATCGGAAGGAAAAAAAGAGGAACTTTGCATTGGAGGAATCATATCGGCAGGTTATCGGCGGCTTTATCATTTTATTGTGTGTCACGTTGAATCCCCCGACTGTGATATGTAGTGCGGACCCAAAAACAAGTTATGGCAACCGCCCTAATGTAATATCGCATCCGCGTGTATCGGAACCTTCACATCGCAAGTCTTAAAGGAAGGTCACACTAAAACTGCGATTGCGATATAATATGCGGACCCGACAGCTCCATTAAAATACACCTTTATGTAGTCTCGCATATGGGTATCGGAAGTTACACAAATCACAAAGGGTTGTCACCCCGAACCGCCGATTGCGATCAACCCCCAAACCGCTGACTGGGATAGCATTGCGGACCCACTGCACCATTATAGCATGACTTAATAAAATATCGCATTTGCAGTAATCACAAGTTTCAAAGGGATGTCAAACCGTTGATTGTGATAGAGGTGTGGACCCGACGAACTTATTAAAAATGGTTTATTAAATATCACATCCGCTACAGGGTGATATGTGAATATCTGTGATAATGAATGTTGCGATTGCGGGATTCTCATGAAGTTGCGATTGCAGGATTAAGCCATGACGTGACGCGTGGGGACCTCTATTAATGTGGATTTTCATGAAGGTTGCGATTGCGAGGGTAAGGTGATGATGTGGCAGGCCCTCCGATATATTTTAATATACCACCTCATGCACAAGTCGGCCCCTCCACCTTTGAATGTGTCGTTTCGATTCATTGGCAAAACTCATAACATATATATATATATATATATATATATATATATATATATATATATATACAAGTTGAAAGCTTCACTTGAGTCAGGCATATCAGGCATCTATCACAAAGAACAAGGAAAGTTCACAACTCATGAACTGGAAGAAACAGAGGAAGCCGAAGGTCTGGCAGATGCAAAAGATGCAGTAGAAGCCGAAGGCCGAGTGAAGAAGGAAGCTGAAGACAAAGCGGGAGGACAATATTTTGACCTGATTCATCTTGAAATATAGGGTCGGAGCCCTTGGGGTTGGTGCCTCAAAATTGGAAGGATTCGTGTTCTTGGAGTTGGTGCTCCTAAATCCAAGGTTGGTGCCTAGACAAGATAGGGTCGAAGCCCTAGAGGTTGAAGCCTCATCAAAACCAAGTTGGAGCTTGGAACACATTTATATTGTATTTATTATTTTACACAATAAAATTATACTTATACATTTCTCTATTTAAATTGTGAGAATTAAACTAGTAATAATAACAATTGAAAGAAAATATTGATTCACCCCCCCTCTCAGTATTTCCAACAATTGGTATCAGAGCCAACTTCTTCATATCAGCCTAACAGCTAGAAGAAGGATTCTTAGTCTAAAAAATCAAGAAGTGTCAGGAAGACCTCCTCTGTTCGATGGCACAAATTTTGGTTTTTGGAAAAAAAGAATTTCCTACTACTTAATGTCCCTTGGACCTAAAGTTTGGCATTCGGTTTTAAATGGGTACATAGCTCCTTCCACTCTTCCAACAGATCAAGACGGAAGGAAAGCTTACATTGCAAATGCAAAAGCCCTAAATTCCATCACTAGTGGAATCACTGATTCTGAATTTACAAAAGTCATGAATTGTGACTCAGCCAAAGAAGTATGGGATAAGCTAGTTAGCTTAAATGATGGGGACTCCAAAGTTAAGAAGGCAAAGCTTCAAACTCATAGAAGACAATTTGAAAGCCTGAAAATGGATGATGAAGAAGATATTGCATCATACTTTCTCTGAGTACCTAAAGTCATCAACTCTCTTAAAGGATTGGGAGAAAACATTGAAGAAAGCACTATTGTTCAAAAGGTCTTAAAATCTCTCCCAGACAGATTTGACACCAAAGTAAGTGCTATAGAAGAAATGAAGGACCTAGATACTCTCAAGATGGATGAACTTCATGGAATCCTCATTGCCTATGAGATGAGAAAAGGAAGTCCAAGTTCCAAAGATGCAGCATTCAAGGCCTCAAAATCCAAAAAGGGGAAAGAATGGAATACCAGTAGTGATGACTCCGATGTTGAATCCAAATTGGCGCAATTTGTACGAAGACTAAAGAAAGGATCTAAGCTAAAAGGCAAGTACCCTCTTATTTGTTTCAAATGTGGAAGAATAGGTCATTATGCTGCAAAATGTCCTCTTAAGCATGATAGTGATGGTGAGGAAAATTCTAAAAAGATGGTATACAAAAAAAAAGGTTCAATAAGAAGAATTTCTTCTCTAAGCAAGATGAGTCTGATGAAGATGAATTTGTAGTCATCAAAAGGAAATCAACTAATCATTTCCTTCATCGCAAATGAGGTAATGATGAATCAGATGAAAAAAATGACTATGCTGGAAGCCAAGAAGTATTATTCATGGCATTCACAAATGATGATGATTCAGGTCTAGAAGGAAATGTAGATGAATTGTTAATGAGTGCCATTGAAGAAAATGAGAAATTATGAAATAAAATCATTTCCCTCGAGGTAGAAAAGGAGGAAGCAAAAAGAAGGGAAGACCTCTTGAAAAATAAGCTAAAAGAAAAAGAAGAAATTTGTGAAGAACGTGAAGCAGAAATAGTATCTCTGAGTAAGGAATTGGAGCAAGTCAAAAAGCGTTTGGAAAGCTCTCAAATACTTGACATTATCCTAAATGAACAAAAACCTCAACATGACAAATTTGGGATAGATTTTAAAGGAGAATCATCAAGTACTAAGAATAATGTGAAAAGCTGTGCCGGCATACTTTCCAGCAACCCAAAAGAACAAAGATTATTTCATCAAAGGCCCATCTCAAATCCAAAGAATGAAGAAAGAGTAACTCCAAGGAAGAATGTCGATTCAAATCATGGCTATTACAACAAGTACAAAACTATCATTTTTGGACATTGTTTTTATTGTAAAAATTTTGGTCATCAAGCTGAACATTTCATGGCTCGTAAGAATGAAACACCAAAATTGAAGGATCAAACAAACAAACCATATGGTCTCAAAGGGAAAGGACAAATCAAGACTTACAACTCTTTTGATCCCTTGGCCAAATTTGATCCAATTTGCTCATTATGTAATGATAATGGACATAATGAACAAAATTGTCCCCTCAAAAGAAGAGAAGCAAAAAATGAGAATCCCAACACGGACAAATGTGGCCTAGCTCTATGTGCTCATAGTGATGAAAATCATTGGTTTGTGGATAGTGGGTGCTCCAAACATGACAGGTGACAAAAGGAAGTTTTTCTCATTGAACAAAAAGGAAGGAAATGTATCCTTTGGAAGTGGATCTGCCAAAATTGCTGGAAAATCAACTGTCACCCTTATTAATGGAAAAGGAAAGGCTCAAAATGCTTTGCTAGTAGATGGGCTCAAACACAATCTCTTGAGTGTTAGCCAAATCTGTGATCAAGGACATAATGTTGTCTTTAGCACTAAAGATTGTGAAATAAGGAACTCTTCCTCAGGGGAACTTATGGCGAAAGGAGTTAGAACATCAGATAATGTCTACATTCTGAAAATAAAAAATATATATATATAAAAAAATAAATAAATAAATAATAAATAAAAATAAAATAAATAAAATAAAAATAAAAAAAAAAATAAAAATAAAAAATAAATAATAATAAAATAAAATTAAAAAATAAAATAAAAAAAATAAAAATAAAAAATAAAAATAAAAAATAAAAATAAAATTAAAGAAGATAAATGTTACTTAAGTCAAACAGATGAAAGTTGGCAGTGGCACAAGCGACTTGGACATACAAGTTTCGATGACTTCATCAATATCAGCAAGATTAATGCAGTACAAGACATCCCAAAGTTATTCAAGCCAAATCAAGGAGTATGTGGTCCATGTCAACATGGAAAGCAAACTAGAACCAGCCACAAGACCAAGGAGTTTTCTACATCAAAACCTTTGGAGATCATCCATGCTGATTTATGTGGACTAACTAGAACTTTGGCACTCCAAGGAGAAAGGTACTTTGCCTTATTTGTTGATAACTATACTAGAATGATGTGGGTATATTTCATAAAATATAAATCCGAAGCATTTGAATGTTTTAAGAATCTTAAAGCTCTTGTAGAAAATGAAAAGGATTCTAAGATTAAATGTCTTAGAACAGATAGAGGGGGAGAATTCACATCAAAAGAATATGATGAATTCTGTAAAGTACATGGAATCGAAAGAGAACTCTCTGCTGCTAGAACACCCAAGCAAAATGGGGTAGTTGAAAGAAGAAACCGAACTGTTCAAGAAATGGCAAGAACAATGTTAATAGCAGCTGACTTGCAACCAAAATTCTAGAGAGAAGCAGTCAGGACAGTTGTTTATACCTTGAATCGAACTCAACTAAGACCAAACAATGTGAAGGCTCTTTATGAATTATGGAAAGGAAGACATGCTTCAATAAAATACTTCAAGATTTTTGGAAGGAAGTGCATCATAAAAATCAATGATGACTCACCAGGAAAATTCGATTCTCGGGTTGACGAAGGAGTATTCCTTGGATATTCTACAAGGAGCAAAGCCTACAAGTGCTACAATAATCGACTACAGAAAATAGTGGAAAGCATTGATGTGAAGATCGATCAAGACCTTCCAGAAAAAGAAAATGAAGATCATGAAGTTGACCCTCTCATTGAAGAAAACGAAGAACCTGAAAAAGAGGAAAAAGATCAAGAAAAACACAAGGAAAAAGAACCATCTCAAACCCCTTCAAAGGTGAAGTTTCTCCAAAAACATCACCAAAAACATTTACTCAAGCAAGGATCCTCATTGGGTAAAATCCATGGAAGAAGAAATGTCTCAAATCGAGAAGAATGAGACATGGGAGTTGGTACCTCGTCCAAAGGATAAAAATATAATTGGAAAAAAGTGGGTGTTCAAAAACAAAATGAATGAAGATGGACAAATCATTAGAAATAAGGCAAGGCTTGTTTGTAAAGGCTATTCACAAATTGAAGGAATCGACTTTGAAGAAACCTTTGCACTGTCGAAAAGTGTGCAACAAGAAATGCTAAATTTAAAATGTACTAAAAATAGACTTGCTAAAAATAGCATGTCTAAAAATAGCAATTTGCCTAGTGAGGTCATTGGCCACATTGGGTGAGAGGTGAAACTCCTAAAAATAGAAAGTTCTAAAAATAGCATTTTGGGTCCCTTCCTATTTATAGCAGTCCCTAGTCTATCTATAGGAAGAAAAATTAATTATGGCCTTAACAGCAATTGGAAATATTAATTAATTAATTCAGTTGAGTTACTTAGTTAAGGATATTCGAAATTTAAGTCTTTGTAAGCATGCACATGAGTTGTCCCACTGATTGAGGAATTTATCCTCAATTTCCTCCACTGATTGAGGGAATAAGTATGAGTTCTATAATGAGAGAATCAGTTGACTTAGTTCTAACTAGTCAAGTCCAGTTAGATTATTTTAACAAATTGTTAAAATAATAAAATATAGTTTGTTAATGCTTGCATGCATGTGACAACTATTATTTTAGATAACTGAGAATTCACTCATGGATAACAGTTGCATGTCAGTTCTATCAAAGACCCCGTTGAGATCAGATGTGGGACAGTGTACTATAAAATGCTTGGATATTTCTAGTAAGTATTCCTTGCATGAAGAAGGGTCTATTATAGGAGATTGGAGGACTTATGGCCTATATATTGAGGCCTAGGTAGTCCATGATTTTCATCTTCTGATTGAAGATCATCAAGATCTTCTAATTGAAGATCATCAGGATCTTCTGATTACAAAGAGAGCAGGATAGCTATTGAGCTGATTCTTTTTGTATGCTGTTGAGGATCTACACTTGATTGATAATACAGTGTTGGGGTTTTATGCTAATGCTTTCCCCACTGAGATATTCTGTGTTATGTGATTGATTCCTTCTTATCAGTTATATGCTTGATCTTGCTCATGGGTTGATTAGCTTCCGCAAATTTTATGGTAGATGTAGATCTAGTATTATGCTTTAGTACATTCCAAATATCAGTTTGATCTGCAGGTGAAATTTCTACATGATATCAGTGAGCTAGCTGATTTGTAAAGAAAATTCTACATGGTATCAAAGCTAGCTAATTTGTAGAAAAATTCTACAAAATACTACATGGTATCGGAGCACAGATGATCAAGCAAGAACAATATACTAGCAGGAGAAATTTGAAGTTTATTATTCGGGATATAGATCTCAAATTCTTATCACATTTATTTCATCAATGGCATTCTATGGTTTGAGGCTTGAGTATGCCCTTGATGGCAACTCAAACTATATAGCTTGGAAGGATCGCATGGAGGTAGTTTTGGAAGATAGTGGTCTTAAGGATCTCATTGATCAAGAAATCCCTAAGCCTACTGACAAGACTAAGCAGGTGGAATGGAGGAAGTGTGTGGCTAGACCTAGGAGAATTCTCTTGGAGGGAGTGCGAGATCACATTGTCTCGAGCCTCCATGGTAAGGAGACTCTGCATGCAATGTGGAGAACATTGAAAGATTTATATCAGCATAGCAGTGATCAGAGGAAACTGGCACTGAAGGACAAACTTCGAAAGATCAAGTGTGCAAGGGATGAGACGATCTCTATGTATCTGACCAAGCTCATCGGACATCGGATGAGGATATGGTGAGTCTAGCACTCCTTAGCCTTCCTAATAGCTGGCATAGCTACCAGGACTCAGTGAATGGAAGGGAGAAACTGCCAAATTGGGAACGACTATGGTCAGATTTGATGTAGGAGGAGATCAGACGGAACACCAGAGACAGTTCTTCATCTATGCACGATGAGGAGAACTGTGCCTTAGCGAGTAAGGCAAAGAAGGGGAAGGAGAAGGTTTCTCTTTCTCAATCCAGTTCTTCCAATGATGGAAAAAAGGTTAACAAATCAAAAGTGTGATGCTTTCGTTATTATGAGGTGGTCCATTATGCTGCAATTTGTCCACGGAGGAAATCCAAGAAGGGATCCGGGGAAGGATTTGAAGGTGAGGCACTTGCTTCACAGTTTGAGTTGGATTTCACACTCTTCGTATGCATGGTTTCATCCATGGTGGGGAAGTGGTTGGTTTCTTGACAGTGGAGGCTTTTTCCACATGACGGGCGACAAGAGATTGTTCAGTACTTTGGAGGAGAAGGATCTCCAGATACTCATAGCGACGGGTAATGATGAGAAGTATAGTGTCTCAGGTGTAGGCACGGTTTTTTTTCAGAGTATGGATCTCTCCTTACCTTGACCGATGTCAAGTATGTACCAGGACTAGAGAGAAACTTGGTGTCGATCATGATGCTGGAAGACAGAGGCTATGATGTAGTCTTCAATAAGGGAAAGGTTTTCCTTAGACACATCATCACTAGACAGGTGAAGCAGATTGGTTCACGGGTCAAGAACCTGTATGCTCTTGAGGTTCAAGATGCATGCAAAGCCTTGAGCAGCAAGGCAACTGATGGAGACTTGGTGGTTGAGAGGGAGGGTATATTACCTCTCAACGTGCAGAGCCAAAAGAAGTCTCAGAACAATTGTGGAGGAGCCACGATTGGTGCAGCAGCTTTAGGAGGTTGTGGAGCAGCCACAACAGGGGAAGCTGAGTGGAGATCGAGTAGAGACATCTACTCATGTAGAGACCTCCAGTAGGGGGAACTTCGAGCCAGGTGGGCAGAGGAAACGCATGAAGCCATACCTCCAGGTAGGAGGTTGGGCGATATAGAGTAATCGTCCCAAGGAGGAGGGGCAAGATCCTTAAGGTACCCAACCTCTTGGATGAGAACTTGCTACAAGAGCCCCGATGTGGAGTAGCAGTAATTGACTGATTGGGTAAAGATAGATGCGGATGAAGCGGCAAAGAGAGCGACAGTGCAGGGAATCCCAGGACAACGCATAGTTAGCAGGTTGCAGCAATGCGAGAGGCATAAGTGTTTTGCACAGTGCTAGGTGGCACAGAGAGGTATGCAATGGTGCGAGATGCGTGGATATGTTGCAATAGCGTAGATGTCAGAGAGGGAGCACTTGTCAGTAGCAAGTAGAGCTTCAGCATCAGAGTATGTTCCTAGCCCAATAGAGTGGTCAGTTGGGAGTGTTTTTATTCCAAGTTTTGTTGGAGCAAGTGGACTGGGTAGATGTGTTGCATGCAGAACATTCCAGAGTTACAGGATTGGGTTTGAGAGAAAGCCTTTCTTGTTGAAAGGGAGTGTTGAAAAATGTGCAACAAGAAATCCTAAATTTAAAATGTGCTAAAAATAGACCTGCTAAAAATAGCATGTCTAAAATAGCAGTTTGCCCAGTGAGGTCATTGGCCACATTGTGTGAGGGGTGAAACTGCTAAAAATAGAAAATTCTAAAACTAGCATTTCTGGGTCCCTTCCTATTTATAGCAGTCCCTAGTCTATCTATAGGAAGTAAAATTAATTATGGTCTTAACAGCAGTTGGAAATATTAATTAATTAATTTAGTTGAGTTAATTAGTTAAGGAATTTATCCCTAATTTCCTCCACTGATTGAGGAATTTATCCCTAATTTCCTCCACTGATTGAGGGAATAAGTATGAGTTCTATAATGAAAGAATCAATTGACTTAGTTCTAACTAGTCAAGTCCAGTTAGATTATTTTAACAAATAAAATATAGTTTGTTAATGCTTGCATGCATGTGACAACTATTATTTTAGATAACTGAGAATTCACTCATGGATAACTGTTGCATGTCAGTTCTGTCAAAGACCCAGTTGAGATCAGATGTGGGACAGTGTACTATCAGATGCTTGGATATTTCTAGTAAGTATTCCTTCCATGGAGAAGGATCTATTATAGGAGATTGGAGGACTTGTGGCCTATATATTGAGGCCTAGGTAGTCCATGATTTTCATCTTTTGAGTGAAGATCATCAGGATCTTCTGATTACAGAGAGAGCAGGATAGCTGTTGAGCTGATCCTTTTTGTATGTTGTTGAGGATCTACACTTGATTGATAATACAATGTTGGGGTTTTATGCTGGCGCTTTCCCCACTGAGATATTCTGTGTTATGTGATTGATTCCTTCTTATCAGTTATATGTGTTCATGCTTGATGTTGCTCATGGTTGATTAGTTTCCGCAAAGTTTATGGTAGATGTAGATCTCTTATTATGCTTTAGTACATTGCATATATCAGTTTGATCTGCAGGTGAAATTTCTACATGATATCATTGAGCTAGCTGATTTGTAGAGAAAATTCTACATGGTATCAGAGCTAGCTGATTTGTAGAAAAATTATAGAAAATTCTACATGGTATCGAAGCACAGGTGATCAAGCAAGAACAGTATACTAGAAGGAGAAATTTGAAGTTTATTATTCGGGATATAGATCTCAAGTTCTTATCACATTTATTTCATCAATGGCATTCTATGGTTTGAGGCTTGAGTATGCCCTTGATGGCAACTCAAACTATATAGCTTGGAAGGATCGCATGGAGGTAGTTTTGGAAGATAATGGTCTTAAGGATTTCATTGATCAAGAAATCCCTAAGCCTACTAACAAGACTAAGCAGGTGGAATGCAGGAAGTGTGTCGCTAGAGCTAGGAGAATTCTCTTAGAGGGAGTGCGAGATCACATTGTCTCGAGCCTCCATGGGAAGGAGACTCTGCATGCAATGTGGAGAACATTGAAAGATTTATATCAGAATAGCAGTGATCAGAGGAAACTAGCACTGAAGGACAAACTTCGAAAGATCAAGTGTTAAAGGGATGAGACGATCTCTATGTATCTGACCAAGCTCATCACATGCAGGGATGAGCTTGCAAGTGTAGGGTTCGTGACATCGGATGAGGATATGGTGAGTCTAGCACTCCTTGGCCTTCCTAAGAGCTGGCATAGCTACCAGGACTCGGTGAATGGAAGGGAGAAACTACTAGATTGGGAACGACTATGGTCAGATTTGATGCAGGAGGAGATCAGACGGAACACCAGAGGCAGTTCTTCATCTATGCATGATGAGGAGAACTGTGCCTTAGCGAGTAAAGCAAAGAAGGGGAAGGAGAAGATTTCTCTTTCTGAATCCAGTTCTTCCAATGATGGAAAGAAGGTTGACAAATCAAAAGTGCAGTGCTTTCGTTATCATGAGGTGGGCCATTATGCTGCAAATTGTCCACAGAGGAAATCCAAGAAGGGATCCGGGGAAAGATCTGAAGGTGAGGCACTTGCTTCACAGTTTGAGTTGGATTTCACACTCTTTGTATGCATGGTTTCATCCATGGTGGGGAAGTGGTTGGTTTCTTGACAGTGGAGCTTCTTTCCACATGACCGGCGACAAGAGTTTCTTTAGTACTTTGGAGGAGAAGGATCTCCAAATACTCATAGTGATGGGTAATGATGAGAAGTATAGTGTCTCAGGTGTAGGCACGGTTATTTTTCAAAGGGAGCATGGATCTCTCCTTACCATGACCGATGTTGAGTATGTACCAGGACTAAAGAGAAACTTCATGTCGATCGCGATGCTGGAAGACGGAGGCTATGATGTAGCCTTCAGTGAGTGAAAGGTTTTCCTTAGACACATCATCACTAGACAGGTGAAGCAGATTGGTTCACGGGTCAAGAACCTGTATGCTCTTGAGGTTCAAGATGCATGCAAAGCCTTGAGCAGCAAGGCAATTGATGGAGACTTGGTGGTTGAGAGGGAAGGTATATTACCTCTCAACATGCAAAGCCAAAAGAAGTCTCAGACAATTGTGGAGGAGCCACGATTGGTGCAGCAGCTTCAGGGGGCTGTGGAGCAGCCACAACAGGGGAAGCTGAGTGGAGATCGAGTAGAGACATCTACTCATGTAGAGACCTCCAGTAAGGGGAACTTCAAGCCAAGTGGGCAGAGGGATCGCATGCAGCCATACCTCCAAGGAGGAGGTGGGGTGATAGAGAGTAATCGTCCCAAGGAGGAGGGGCAAGATCCTTGAGGTACCCAACCTCCTGGATGAGACCTTGCTACAAAAGCCCCGATGTGGAGTAGCATTAATTGATTGATTGGGTAGAGACAGATGCGGATGAAGCGGCAAAGAGAGCGACAGTGCAGGGAATCCCAGGACAACGCATAGTTAGCAGGCTGCAGCAATGCGAGAGGCACAAGTGTTTTGCACAGTGCTAGGTGGCACAGAGAGGTCTGCAATGGTGTAAGATGCGTGGATATGTTGCAATAGCGTAGATGTCAGAGAGGGAGCACTTGTCAGTAGTAAGTAGAGCTTCAGCATCAGAGTATGTTCCTAGCCCAACAGAGTGGTCAGTTGGGAGTGTTTTTATTCCAAGTTTTGTTGGTGCAAGTGGACCAGGTAGATGTGTTGCATGCAGAACATTCCAGAGTTACAGGATTGGGTTTGAGAGAAAGCCTTTCTTGTTGAAAGGGAGTGTTGAAAAGTGTGCAACAAGAAATTCTAAATTTAGAATGTGCTAAAAATAGACCTGCTAAAAATAGCATGTCTAAAAATAGCAGTTTGACCAGTGAGGTCATTGGCCACATTGGGTGAAAGGTGAAACTGCTAAAAATAGCATTTCTGGGTCCCTTCCTATTTATAGCAGTCCCTAGTCTATCTATAGGAAGTAAAATTAATTATGGTCTTAACAGCAGTTGGAAATATTAATTAATTAATTCAGTTGAGTTAATTAGTTAAGGAAATTCGAATTTTAAGTCTTTGTGAGCATGCACATGAGTTCTCCCACTGATTGAGGAATTTATCCCTAATTTCCTCCACTGGTTGAGGGAATAAGTATGAGTTCTATAATGAGAGAATCAATTGATTTAGTTCTAACTAGTCAAGTCCAGTTAGATTATTTTAACAAGTTGTTAAAATAATAAAATATAGTTTGTTAATGCTTGCATGCATGTGACAACTATTATTTTAGATAACTGAGAATTCACTCATGGATAACTGTTGCATGTCAGTTCTGTCAGAGACCCAGTTGAGATCAGATGTGGGACCGTGTACTATCAGATGCTTGGATATTTCTAGTAAGTATTCCTTGCATGGAGAAGGATCTATTATAGGAGATTGGAGGACTTGTGGCCTACATATTGAGGCCTAGGTAGTCCATGATTTTCATCTTCTGATTGAAGATCATCAGGATCTTCTGATTACAGAAAGAGCAGGATAGTTGTTGAGCTGATTCTTTTTGTATGTTGTTGAGGATCTACACTTGATTGATAATACAGTGTTGGGGTTTTATGTTGGTGCTTTCCCCACTGAGATATTCTGTGTTATGTGATTGATTCCTTCTTATCAGTTATATGTGTTCATGCTTGATCTTGGTCATGGTTGATTAGCATCCGCAAAGTTTATGGTAGATGTAGATCTAGTATTATGCTTTAGTACATTGCATATATCAGTTTGATCTGCAGGTGAAATTTCTGCATGATATCAGTGAGCTAGCTGATTT
Organism: Pinus taeda; assembly: GCA_000404065.3. Taxonomy (NCBI): domain Eukaryota; kingdom Viridiplantae; phylum Streptophyta; class Pinopsida; order Pinales; family Pinaceae; genus Pinus; species Pinus taeda. The sequence goes on from APFE031481987.1 coordinate 19,882, forward strand.
GTAGAGAAAATTCTACATGGTATCAGAACTAGCTGATTTGTAGAAAAATTCTACAAAATTCTACATTGTATCGGAGCACAGGTGATCAAGCAAGAACAGTATACTAGCAGGAAAAATTCGAAGTTTATTATTAGGGATATAGATCTCAAGTTCTTATCACATTTATTTCATCAATGGCATTCTATGGTTTGAGGCTTGAGTATGCCCTTGACGGCAGCTCAAACTATATAGCTTGGAAGGATCACATGGAGTTAGTTTTGGAAGATAATGGTCTTAAGGATTTCATTGATCAAGAAATCCCTAAGCCTACTGACAAGACTGAGCAAGTGGAATGGAGGAAGTGTGTGGCTAGAGCTAGGAGAATTCTCTTGGAGGAAGTGAAAGATCACATTGTCTCGAGCCTCCATGGGAAGGAGACTCTGCATGCAATGTGGAGAACATTGAAAGATTTATATCAGAATAGCAGTGATCAAAGGAAATTGGCACTGAAGGACAAACTTCGAAAGATCAAGTGTGAAAGGGATGAGACGTTCTCTATGTATCTGACCAAGCTCATCACATGCAGGGATGAGCTTGCAAGTGTAGGGGTCGTGACATCGGATGAGGATATGGTGAGTCTAGCACTCCTGGCCTTCCTAAGAGGCTGGCATAGCTACCAGGACTCGATGAATGGAGGGAAAAACTGCCGGATTGGGAACGACTAATGGTCGGATTTGATGCAGGAGGAAATCAAACGGAGCACACTAGAGACAGTTCTTCATTCTATGCACGATGAGGAGAACTGTGCCTTAGCGAGTAAGGCAAGAAGGGGAAGGAGAAGGTTTCTCTTTCTGAATCCAGTTCTTCCAATGATGGGAAGAAGGTTGACAAATCGAAAGTGCGATGCTTTCATTATCATGAGGTGGGCCATTATGCTGCAAATTGTCAAAACACCTCTGAAATCTCGGTGACAACTACAGTAATCTCCTCGCATATTTCCCTACAGTCTCGGCCTAGTTTAGGGTACAAGAATCTCAGATAAAGATAGAGGTTCAGTGTGTCAATGGAGAAGGGTCATGTCTCAACAGTCTTGGCATAATGATAATAAGAAAAAGCTCAGTGATCTCACAGTGAAGCATTCTCACCATAGTCATGATCTTAGTGAGGTGGTAATCATGAAGATAAGGTCATGATCAATATCTCGGTACAACTCTCATACATTATAGACACCTCGTTGACATAAAGATGATTTCAGTAAGGGTGCAGCAAGGATATAAGTAAAGGAGCAGCTATGGTACAGCAACGATGATCTCATTATCATGGTAAAGCCCTCCATATAGGTGCAACAATGATGTTGCAGCAATGAAGAGTGCAATAGTGATGGCCTCAATGATGCAACTATGATGATGATCTAGATGATGCAGTAATGACAAAGATGATGTCAACAATAACAAGAGGATTGGTGTCTTGGTCTTGGAGTGGCCTAGTAGGTCAAGGGTCATGGTCTTGGTATTCGTCAAGTAGAATCTCTATAAGAATAATTTTGTTCGGGTTTTCCTCTCCAAGAGGAAGAGGTTTTGGCCCTAGCAGAAAGCCAACATTTGGTGTTCTCGTCTCTTGTATTTTGGTAACTGTTTGATGAAGTAAAAAATACACACACTAATGATATCAAGATAAGACTGTGCTAATAAGCGACAAGTTAAAATACCTGACAAATAGTTATCATGCTAAGAAGAATCACATTAATTACATTTACCCTAGATTCTTCAACAAAATGCAAGAAAGTTGAGTTCAAGAAAGAGGGAGGTTGAGTTGCTAAAGAGGACTAAATTGTGGAGGTGACCGAAATATCCAGAGAGATTGATTTTCCCATGTGCACAATGGCCATACGAACTGACAAGAAAGGGGGCCAAATTGCTGGTGAGACAGGTCTAATTCTCCAAGGCCAAGTTTCTTCAGGAGGATCAATTTCCAAAGGCCAATTTCCTTCATGTCGATTTTCCTAGTAGCGTTGAGTTTCCAAGTTCTCAACAGTTGTATTTTTCTATGTATTCTTTGTGGGTCTAAGCCCATATTTTCTTGAAAATTTTAATATGAAGAAAGATTGTATTGGGTGTACAAATTTGTTGTTGTAATTGCTAATTTTACATTGCTCTATTTTGTTTCAATTACTTTAGCCCGATTCAATTCTTCAATTAGCAATCTTTCAATAACAATTAATGCGTTTCATCAATCAATAGTAACTGAAGATGGAACAGTAATGCAATGACAATAAGAGACAATCAACACATCAACAAGAGACACCATATTTGGTCAAAGACCAGGGAAAAACCCATTATGGGAAAACTCACTATGGGGAAAAACCTTTGAAATTCTTCTTCTATTAGATTGTCATAAAATGTTCAGCAAAAGAGTACAATGAGCCCATACAAAAGTATCCAACAATATCAAAAATATGATCCCAGCAACAATATTGATCAGAGATAGCTTTTCCAATTTTGCGATCAACTGTCAAATTGTAACCCTAGGTCCCAACCGCATGGAGGAATAGTTATGCGTGTGGTTGAGAAGCTTCAACCGCACGGATGAGCCCGTGTGCCTGCGGTTATGACCAAAAATTGCATGTGTCAACCCTACAACTAGAAACCAAAAACCCTAATCACAAGTGCGAGCTTCGGACAATGCAATTTCAGACTTGTACAAATCAAACTCCGCGAACCAAACTTCACACCTATGCGAACCAATCCAATGAAGAGAGAGATAAGAAGAAGATGCTTGATGATGATGTCCAAATGAGGTTCAGGTCACTTGTATTTATAGGCTTCCAAGGGTGACCAATTTCTTGTTAGGGATGACTTGATCAAATGTGACATTATGGGCTTCAATTCAAAAATAAACTTTCCCTTGTCCAAATTGAGAACTTCAAACGTCAAAATTGGTCCTCTCAAAAAGAGGAATCTAGTCCCACGATTGGAATCCGTCACTGAATTGCCAAATCAACACTCCCTCTCAGCTAGGAAGAAATTCCAACTTCATCATGTAATTATCATAGGTATCTTGTCATCATCTTATGTCCCATTTAAACTCTATATGTTGAATCATTCATGAATCTAAAGAAGAAGAATCATCAGGGTGCTACAACTACCACCCTCTCATGACAATGAGGAAGGTCATATTGGACACTCTCACCTCATGTCCATGATAGCGGGGAAGGTCCTATGGTACACTTTCACCTCAAGTCATCTCACAGGGGAGAAAATATCTTCCACCCTATGTCGAGCAATAGGCATGATACAATATCTCATCCATCCTATTGCTTCACGGTCTTCCCAACAAATATCATGAGGGTGTGTGACAGGGGGGAAGAGTCGGCTTAGTGTCTTCGATCAGCGATGCCCCTTATCAAGAGGGGTCACATCCATCAGTAAAAGTTGCTCTCTGAAGACCATGAACTTCCCTTTCGGCAAAGCCTTGGTGGGAATATCTGTCAATATGTGATGGAGTCTAACGGCTCCTCTCTGCACCATGTCTCGAATGTAATGATATTGAATCTCTATGTGCTTGTACTTGTCATGAAACACAGGATTCTCTGCCAGACGGATCCCACTCTTGTTGCCGCAATATATCACTATAGTGTCTAGGACCTGCTCAAACAACTCTCTAAAGAGCTTTCTCAACCAAACTGCTTCGTAGCTAGCCATGCTAGCGACAATATACTCTGCCTCAGTGGTACTCAATGCTACGGACTTCTATTTCCTACTCATGCAAGATAGATATCATGGCAGATCCAAGGCTAAAACAACATCCAAAAGTGCTTTTCTTGTCAATAACATTTCTTGCCCAATCAGCAGCAATATATCCATGTAGTCGAATATCTTCAGCAAAATATCTCACACCAAGGGTGATCGTCCCATGCAAGTATCTCAAAATGTGTTCGGCAGCAACCCAATGTGCATGGACAGGCTTGGATGCGAATTGACTCAACGTATTTACTACATAGCATATGTTTGGACAAGTGTTCACTAAGAACATCAAAGCCCCAATCAATTGTCTATACTCGGATGGATTCGCCAAACCGGGTCTTGCGACTTCTCCACATAGCTTCTTGAAATTCATTTTCATTGGTGCAGCTAGGGACTTGCATTCTGTCATTCCAAATATCTCCAACAACTTCACAACATATTTTCCTTGTGAAAGGAAGATCTTACCAGGCCTTTTCCAAACCTCAACACCTAGGAAGTAGTGCATGAGTCCAAGGTCATTGATCTTGAATTCAGAGGCTAGCTCCCTCTTAAACTCAATCATTAGGGGCTCAGTACCTATCATAAATAGATCGTCAACATATAAAACCAAAATCAATGGCATACCTTGGACTACCTTGAAGTAGAGTTTGGGATTGGCATTGCTTCTTGTGAATCCAAGCTTCATCAGGTAACTATGTATGCGGGCGTACCATGCTCTGAGGGCTTGCCTCAAACCATACAATGCCTTCTACAACCTGCAAACATGTGTTTTTCGATCCTCTACTTCAAATCCCTATGGTTGCTCAACATACAATTCTTCCTGTAACATACCATGAAGGAATGTTGTCTTCACGTCCATCTGATGAAGGGTCCATCCTTGACTTACAGCAAGGGAAACCGTTGAACGAATGGTGATGTATCGAGCCACAAGAGGAAATATATCATTGTAATCTTCTCCCTCTTTCTGGGTGAATCCTCGAGCCATGTACCTTGCCTTGTATTTCTCAATGCTTCCATCGACTCCATGTTTGATCTTGAATAGCCATTTTGAAGTCACGACAGATTTCCCCTTTTGTCTTGGTACAACATCCCATACGTCATTATTCATAATTGATTTGTAGTCTTCAGCCATAGCATCCTTCCAAACTTGTTCTTTCACGACTTCTTCAAAGGAGTGAGGCTCAACTTGAGTCACATTGCTCATAGCTACAACATATCCTTGGTACCTGCATGGCTTCTCGCTCTCTCTAAAATACCTTGCGAGAATGTGTCTTTCGGCATCTTGTAATGTATCAGGAAGCCAAAGTGGCCTCTTCCTAGCAGGAGGATCACATGGAGGCGGATCCAAGGGGTCCATGGGCTCCATGGGATCATCATCAATGTCTCTCTTGGATTCAGGCACGGAAGGACCATCTAAAATATTCGTATCATTATTCTTCTTCTCAGGTGAAAGAGGTGGAGGAAGGTCCCTTGCTTTCCCAAGGGCAGCATCTTCATCGAACATTACATCCCTGCTAATTTCAACCTTCCCTTGACTAGGAATATATATTTTAAATGCTTTAGAATCTTCACAATATCCAACAAATGTACCTTCTTTTCCTTTGGCTTCCGGCTTGTTCCTTTTGTCCTTCGGCACATGAAAATATACGGGGCAACCAAATATATGGAGGTGACTTTACACCGGGCTTCACACCTGTGAATACTTCTCCAAGAGTTTTGTTTTCCAATGCTTGATGAGGCACCCTGTTTTGAACATATGCGGTTGCATTAGTTGCTTCCCTCCAAAGGAACTTCAGCAACTTTTGATCATGGAGCATGGCATGTGCAACGTCTACAATAGACCTATTCTTTCTTTTGTCTACTCCATTTTGTTCGGGATTATATGGCACAATCGTCTCTTTCTTGATACCTTCCTTCTTGCAAAAATCTATGAATTCATTTGAGATGTACTCTACACTGTTGTTAGACCTGAAGATCTTAATTTTCTTCCCTGTTTGATTTTCGACCAAAGCCTTGAAATTCTTGAACGAATCGAAGGCCTCATCCTTATGCTTTAAGTAATATATCCATGTCTTCCTTGAGAAATCATCAATGAAGGTCATGTAGTGGAGATAGCCACCAAGAGAGTGTATGGGCATCGAACCACATATGTAGGAATGAATGAGTTGGAGGATGTCATTGGTCTTGTTCTCGCTAGCGGGAAATGATCCCATTGTCTTCTTTCCACTAGCACATCCAAGGCATGCTCCATCGTGTTGGACTTGAACATCGCGAATCCCAGAACCAATTTCTTCAATTTCAAAAGGGCTTCATAGTATAGAAGGGCCAATATTCGATGCCATAGCTGCTTTGCTGATTAGTATCATGGACCAATGCTAGAAGAAGTCTTCCATTGACTCTATAGAGTCCTTCAAATCTAGATCCCAATGTGAATGCATCTCTTATAGGGGTTCCCACTAGCCCAGTAAGTATTTTTCCCTTTATGAAGGCAACCCTCATCCCTTTGTCTTCCAAAATAGATATAGATACCAAATTCTTCTTCAATCCCAACACATACATCACATCCTAAAGCAAAACAGATTCCCCAAAGTCCAAATGAAATTTAATAGACCCAAAGCCTTTAATGGGATGAGTGCAGTTGTCTCCAAGAATAATTTTCAAACTTGACTCCCTCTCCACCAAATTAGAGAGAACTTCCTTATAGCCAAAGAAATGATGAGAAGCCCCACTATCAACCAACCAACTACCCCAAGTATCTGGAGGAGAGGAACTAGAAAGTGCAAAAATAAGCATATATTCAGAATGATTTGTAGCATTACTTTCACACCTGGTGTTTCTTGACTTCTTTTGAGGACGGTGGTCTTCTTCATGATCGCTTGGAGCATCTCTTCTATTACGATCATTCCTTCAATCATCTCTTCTTCTTTGATTATTTAACTTGTTATTGTTGATTCTAGTGTTGTAGCATGGACCATTGTTCTTCTCGGAGCAATCTCAACCACAGTGACCTTTCTTGTGACAATTATAACATTAAATGTGCAATGCTTCCCTTTCATTCCTTCCTTTCGAATTTCGAGAAGGAAGCTTCCTTGAATTTGATGGATCTCCTTTTCCCTTATTTTTCTTGTTATGAGTGATGAATGCAACAGGTTCTCCTTCTTCATGTCTTTGTATCCTGACTTTAGAAACCATCCTTGACTCTTCTTGAGTGAGCTTTCAAACGATCTCATCAAATGATGGGACCACATTGTTATTGCTTATAGAGGTAATGAAGGTTTCCCAAATAGGAGGGAGACCTCTAAGGGTCATAATCACCAATTCCCTGTCAAGCACAGTTTCCCTAACTCTCTACAATTGATCTCTGAGACAAGATATCCTCATAATGTAGGATTGCAAGGACTCTCCTTTATTCATCTTCATATCTTTGAGTTGATCTCTCAAAGAGATGATTTCATTCAAATTGTTGACTTCATACATGCCAACTAGCTTATCATTCATATCCTTAGACTTTTTCAAATTTCCAACATATGCTCTCATCATTTCTCTAGGTATATAAGGAAGTTCTCTCTAATTTGGTGGAGAGTGAGAAAAGTTTGAAATAAGAATATATCCAAATTGATTCGCTGCATTACTTTCATACCTGGTGTTTCTTCACTACTTTTGAGAACGGTGGTCTTCTTCACGATCACTTGGAGCATCTCTACTTCTATCATCTCTTCTATTATGATCATTCCTTTGATCGTCTCTTCTTCTTTGATTATTAAACCTATTATTGTTGCTTCTAGTGTTGTAGCGAGGACCATTGTTCTTTTCTGAGCATAGTGACCTTTCTTGTGAAAATTATAACATTCAATGTGCAATGCTTCCCTTTCATTCCTTCCTTTCAAATTTCGAGGAGGCTTCCTTGAATTTGATGGACCTCCTTTTCCTATATTGTGCTAAATTTTTATATAAGCTTGTTATTTCATTTGTCTATGATAAGAACATTCTATTGGTAGATTTTAGGTCTATCTTAGGTGATCTGGTTCACCATATGTCTAACACGTTTGCTTGAAGAAATATATATAGATTTGTAGGTACACCGGCCCTTGGGCTCCAAGTTCACAGACTTTGGAGGAGATTCGATCTTGTTTGGGCTCCGGGAATTTTTATGTGATTTTCTTATTTCACTAAAGGTTGTGGTTAATACTATATCTTTCGAAAACGCATTTGATCTGGTGTCATTATTTAAAAATTTATTTTCTCAAAAATATTTTATTTCACAAGCATTTTATATTTGTGTATATCTTGTAAATATTCCTTTTGTAGAATAATATATTTCTAAACCTTGTTTTGCAGTAATTGGGGTTTGGGGTTTCATTTTAAATTCTATATACATTGGGGTTTTTTGGAAATTTTATTTTCATTTGTGCAAGCGATCTTTCAAACTAGATATGAAGCCTTGGAAGGCAAGATCCACCCTTTATCTCTCCCCAAGCTCAACGCTCAAACAAGAAGAGGAGCCAATAGCCCTTTGAGGTAGATTTGTGGCATTTTCATGGCAATTTGGAAGATCTAAAGTGAAATTTGATTTCTTTTGCAGGGGTCCGAAAAAAAATAAATAAATAAATAAAATAAAAAATAAAAAATTGGCCTTCTAGACCTAGTGCAACCCTAATTTACTCTAGTCGTGACCATTTTTAGCCTTCCTTGGCTAGCCACAGTCCTGAATCGACCTCCCAAGCCTTGTCGTAGCCTCTTCCCTGCTTGTCATCAACCCTAGGGGCCTCATATCCTAGGTCGTAGGTCTTTCCCTTCATCTGTTGCCTCTCTCCTCCTCGGTCATCATTCCCCTTCCTTCGCTGCTCCTCATCCCCTCTACCGCAACCTCCTTCCCTCCTCGGCCAACCTCCTCCTCCTTGTTGTTGGCTTCCTCCAACCTGTCACAAGCCCTTTAGGGTTGCTCCCTCGTTGTCGTGAGCCCAAAGAGGCCTCGGCCTTCCCTTAGTCTAGACAGCAGCCCTTCTAGGCCATACCGTAGGCCTTAGAGGCTCCTCCCTTGGAGTCGTAGCCCTCATTGGGCCTTCCTTTGCCCTATTGCAGGCCTTTAGGACCTCTTTCATCTCATCTGTGGCCTTCAAAGGCCTTTATCCCTCCATCGCTGCCTTTCTAGCCTTCCTCTAGCCCTTCATTCTTGCCCTCTTGTCTCATCTATCCTTGATTGGGGTTTCCATTAAATTTTTGAGGCTAACATATTGTGATTGCAACAGTCTTCAAGTGATTTTTCTTGAGCTAACATTTGTGAATGTAGGTGGTTTGATCACTCGAAGAGTTGTGGGCAAGTAAAAAGGCCAAGTGGTTTGATTTCCAAACCCTTGCTCTTGTTGAAGGAAGTGTAACTAGATTCGGTCTTCATAAATGTAAGTTTGACTTTTGTATTTATTCAAGAAAAGAGATTATTTTTATGATATTTGTCAATGAGTTTCTTGCTCATTGAATTAGGTCAAGCACATGTTTAAGTGCTTCTAGGAAGTCAAAGAGTCAATGTATTTATATAAGACCCTTTGAGGGCATGTTACACTATGTATAAAATAGTACAAAGGTCTACCTCCAAGCAAAGTCCAAGTCCTCTCCATGCAGCAATGTCATCCAAATGAAGCAAAACGAAGAAAATAGTGAAGATATGGTCAAGTCGGCTTGAAGACAGAATGTCGGCCTAGAGGAGGGATAGTCGCTCTAAAAACAGCGAAGGTGCAAGTTGAGAAAGTAAAGGGAAAAGGCAAGTCTAAGGGTCTCCAAGACAAGCGAAGAAAGGAGAAAGAAGATAGAAGTGTAGGGGACTATTTCAAGGACTAGAAATAGTCACACGTGCGACGAGGAGGAGGACAGATTGTGGATATAACAACAGTAACATTTTAGTGCAAGATTCGTTGGTGTTTGGGCTAGATATTAGGCCTACAAGGCCTCCCAAGTCAAGCAAAGAAGTCTCTCTCTCTAGCGAAGGTGAAAGGACCCTAATTCACTAAGGGTACCCTCAACACGTGAGAAAACTAGGGCAGCAGAACAACAGTACATTCATGCACCCATATCTCAAGAAGGATCTCGTTTGGTCAACAAAAGAAGAAGTCTACTTGAGCAAAGGATAGAAAAGGAACATCTCATCTAGAAGGCTCACTCAAGGAAGGTCTATCTCTAGACAAGAAACAATGAAGGAGGACGAAGTGCTGGGGAGCAAAGTGTCAGAAGGAGGAAGTCGATGTGTTAGGGAACAAAGTGCAGAAAAGAGGAGAGGACTTGACTTGTGCTTGGAGGACATCCTAGTCAAGGGTCTAGGGTTTGGCAGTGCTCAATAAGAAGCTTCAATAAGAGGAACTTACCAAAGGGTTTTCCTCTCTAAGAGAGAGAGGTTTTGGCCATGGCAAAGAGCCAACTTTTGTGTTCTTGTCTTTATGTTTTTGGTAGTTGTCTGATGAAACACACACACTAATAATAAGAAGAAGATCAAGCTAAGATAATTGTAATAGTGCTTCACAAATTGTTATCAAGCAGTGAAGAATCCTAACAAACACTAATGCCCTTAATTCTTCAACAACTCTCTCATTGTTTTACTTACAGCCATATAATTACTTGCTAACAGTGACATCTAACTCATTTAAGTAACATAAAATCACCTTGTGCTTGGAGGACATCCTAGTCAAGGGTCTAGGGTTTGGCAATGCTCAATAAGAAGCTTCAATAAGAGGAACTTACCAAAGGGTTTTCCTCTCTAAGAGAGAGAGGTTTTGGCCATGGCAGAGAGCCAACATTTGTGTTCTTGTCTTTATGTTTTTGGTAGTTGTCTGATGAAACACACATACTAATAATAAGAAGAAGATCAAGCTAAGATAATTGTAATAGTGCTTCACAAATTGTTATCAAGCAGTGAAGAATCCTAACAAACACTAATGCCCTTAATTCTTCAACAACTCTCTCACTGTTTTACTTACAGCCATATAATTACTTGCTAACAGTGACATCTAACTCATTTAAGTAACATAAAATCACCTAATAAATCACCTATCATATTTCTAAATCATTTGCAATTCTTGGGCATTCATTGTTTTGACACATTTAACATAAGATTGCATACTATTGTCATAATTTACTATTGTCCTAAGAGTCTTCTTTTGCCCATTTGATGTCATTGGAACATAAATTGCATAAGGATTATTGATTTGGTTTAATGCATTATCATTGAAAAGATTGCTAGCATTAGTAGCATTGGATTTTAAAGTGAATTTATAATTGGTTTAGTTGCTACATTGCTTCTATTGTTCAAGAGACCTAACATTGTGTTTTTTTGTGAGTTCCATAATCTCTAAAGTATTTTTTGTTGAATGGTTTCTATTGCCTAAGTTGGTGTTAACTAAAGTGATTATTTCTTGGACTTGAGCATGTTGATGATTCTTGTTCTTTCACATTAGCAACTGAATTGATGTCTTATTGGCATTGTGGAAACTTCTTGTCATAATCTAAGTTTGCTAATTGTGTTTGAGGAACATTAATGTTAAATTATGGTTTGTTCTATGCTTAGAGCAATTTACTTCTTTTCTTCTTATTAGCCACTGATTAGCAATCACAACATAAAACAAAATGCAGATAGAACATTAAATGATCGACAGAAAACAAGCCAAGACAAGAGACACAAGATGTGGCGGCTAGCTAGGGACAAAGCCCAATGCGGGGAAACCCTTTGATCAAATCTTCTTTTATCTTCAATAGTTCAGCAGAGAGAAAAAGTACAAAGCAGAATTCTGAAATTTTATAACAGCTGCAGCAAAACCCTAACCAGCAAAGTCAAAGCTGGTCAAACAAGTCAGGTTTCACCTCCAATCAGCTTGGTCAATATCCTTGTCAACTCAGCCTCCAATAGCAAGAAGAGTCAACCCAAAATAGTCTGAAATTACAGTGAAACTTCAATCAACGCTAGACAGACCTGCGGTCAACCTTTTGACAGTCAATGCTGGTCAAACCTGAGGTCAGATCACCTCGGTTTGCATGCCAAAATTTGTGGTCTGCCAAGGAGAAGCAGCAACACCTAATTCGCAGTCAAAGAGTCCACGTTAGTCAACGCTAGTCAAAGTACCTTCCTATAGCCTTGGCCAAACTTGGTCAACGCAGCCCTAATCAGAAATCTACGTCTTCCTTTTTCTGCCACACGTGTGAGAGAGAGAGGCTCATCTAATGCGTAGGATGAGTGATGAGATGAGTTGAAAATGACTCAACCTCTCTTCTATTTATATGAAACGTTGGGCATGTGTCTCACACACTTAGCTGCTGGCCAACCTTGACAATTTGTCAAGTGATTAGAAATAAATTCATATCTCCATAAATACTCATCGAAATCGGATGATCTTTAGATCAATCCTACACCTCTCAACGAGAGGAATCTAGGAAAAATATCAGCAGCCATAAATAAGGTGACCCACATGGATTTTGGCCCTAATTGCCAATTTTAACACTCCCTCTCAACTAGGGAGAACTCCATCTGCAATCCGTCTGACCATCGGTATTATCCCAGCCATCAAATGCACTGCCCTGCACAGCTGGGTCTTGCTTTGCTCTGCTCGAACTATGAAGAAGAAGAAATGATCAAGGATGTATCATACCATCCTCCACTGACCCGAAATCAGTGTCAGAGTGTGTCATAACACTCTCACTAATCCCAGATCAGTATCATTGATCCCTGACCAATGGAGGTCATCCTAGCATAGGGAGTACAATAGATACAACAATGCATCCATCGATAGTACTACTATGGTCCCTAACCTCATTTCCCTGCTCATTGATCAGATGAGAGGTACTTCCCATGATTCCCAGACTGCATGGGTTGGATGCCTCGACAGGAGAACTAATCATCCTGTCCACAGGAGAACGAATCATCCTATCCAATAGACGCCACGAAGAACTAATCATCCTGGCCCACAGGAGAACTAATCATCCTGTTCCACAGTCGCCTTGGAAAACTAATCATCCTGGCCCACAGGAGAAATAATCATCCTGTTCCACAGTCGGCATGGGGTGTCACAGGGGAAGGTTGAACCTTTCACCCTGTACATAATGCACCACTAGGGGGTGGTGAGTCGCCTTGTGGTCACATGTTGCTCCACGAAGTACACCGCGCCCTCCTAGAGCTCCCAGAGCTCAATACATCGTACTCGGCCCTCATAAGAGGGTCTCTGAACGACACCAAGTCGTTCTCGGAAAGTCAAGAATTTGACCTTTCCCAGGGGCTTTGTCAAAATGTTGGCGACGTGTTCATCTGTACCGATATGTTGGAGCCTTATTGCTCCCTATTGCACCATATCTCGAATATAGTGGTACTTGATATCGATATGATTGGAGCGATCATGGAATACAGGATTCTCTGATAAACGAATCCCGCTCTGGTTGTCACACAGGATCACGGTGGTATCCAATGTAAATCCAAATAGCTCACTGAAGAGCTTTCGCAACCAGACTGCCTCACAGGAGGCCATACTAGCAGCAATGTACTCTGCATCAGCGGTGCTCAAAGCCACCGACTTCTGCTTTCTGCTCATCCAGGATATCGAGGCAGATCTCAAAGAGAAACAGCACCCTGAAGTGCTCTTTCGGTCCACCACACTACCTGCCCAGTCAGCGTCGATATACCCAAGTAGTCTCACATCTCCACAGTGTGTCTCAACTCATGAGTGATCGTGCCACGAAAATATCTCAACAGATTCTTGGCACCAATCCAATGTGAGTGGTGAGGCTCAACCATATGTTGACTCAATGTGTTGACTGCAAAGAATATATCTGGACGGGAGTTCACCAAGAACATGAATGCTCCGACGAGTTGACAATACTCGGTAGCATTTCGTAAAACAGGTCCGGCAGCACCACCGCTTAACTTCTTGAAGTCAAGCTCCATCGAGGTAGTTACGGGCTTGCAATCCACCATGCCGAATCTCTCCAATATCTTCACCACATATTTTCCTTGAGATAGGAAAATCTCCCATGGCTTCTGCCAGACTTCTAGTCCTAGGAAATAGTGCATCAGCCCCTGTTAGAAAGAGGTCGTCAACGTACAGCACCAGTATGAGAGGATTGTCATCTTCAACCTTAAAGTAGAGGTTAGGGTCGGCTTCACTCGTAGTGAATCCCAGCGTCATCAAGTAGCTATCGATCCTTTCATACCACGCTCGGGGTGCTTGCTTCAACCCATAGAAGGCCTTCTTCAACCTCTACACATGAGATTCTGATCATGAATCTCAAATCCTTCGGGTTGCTCCACATAGACTTCCTCTTTGATCGAACCATGCAAGAACACAGCCTTGACATCCATCTGATGCAGGTTCCATCCTTGCGAAGCAGCAAGGGCTGTGATCAAGCGAATGGTGGTATATCGGGCAACAGGTGCAAATATCTCGTCATAGTCTATACCTTCCTTCTGAGAAAAGCCACGAGCGACAAAACAAGCCTTATACTTTTCCGCACTTCCATCAACTACATGCTTTATCTTGTAAAGCCATTTCGAAGTGACAATTGCTTTGTCCTGGGGTCAGGGGACCACATCCCAAACATCGTTTTTCATGATGGACTCATATTCCTCAGTCATAGCATCCTTCCATACTTGATGCTTGACAGCTTCCGTGAATGACGAAGGTTCATTTTGGATGATCGTGCTCATGATGGTCAAGTATCCCTGATACCTGTTCAACTTCTTACTTTCACGGAAGGTTCCTCTGGGTGCAATGTGTCCTTCAGCATCATCAAGTGTCCCCCTAAGCCATGAAGGCCTTTTCCTAGAAGAGGAAGGCCTTTTCCTAGAAGAGGAAGGCTCTTGCAAAGGAGGATCAATAGGATCCATAGGTTCTTCCACATCGGACATCGTCTCATCTTTCTTTTTCTTCGGTTCCCTGGTGTCAGCTTCTTTAGATCCTCTTAGAGTAGGAAAATTGTCTACTATGCTAAGAGCCATATCTTCATCAAAGGTGATGTAATGGCTAATTTCGACTTCCCTTTGACCAACCACATAGATTCTATAGCCCTAAGTATTTTTGCTATAGCCCACGAAGATTCCTTTCTTTCCAAATGCACCCAATTTATTCATTGTCTCCTTCGGCACATGAAAATATACAAGACTTCCAAAAATTGTAAAATGAGATACGTCAAGTTTCTTACTAGTGAACATCTCTTCGAGAGTCTTGGAACCCAATGCTTGATGAGGGCATCGGTTTTGTACATATACGGCGGTATTTGCAGCTTTGGCCCATAGAAACTTCGAAAGTCTTTGATCATGGAGCATAGCATAGACAGCTTCCACAATCGTACAGTTCTTGCTTTCCGCCACACCATTCTGCTCAAGAGTATATGGTGTAGTAGTCTCCCTCTTAATGTCAGCCTCTTTGCAAAAGTCATGAAACTCATTGGATTCATTATCAGTCCTTAAGATCTTGATCTTCTTTTCAATTTGATTCTTGATCAAGGCTTTGATGTGTTGAAACCAGGAGAACACTTCATCCTTCTTTTTCAAGAAGTATATCCAAGTCTTGCTCTGTAAAAGTGAGGTAATATAAATATCCTCCAAAGGAGTTCACATGCATCATACCGGATATGTCTAAGTGAACCAACTGCAATATATCGAAGGTCTTGCTTTGGCTTGAGGGGAATGGTCTCCTTTTGAGGTTTCCTTCGGCACATCCTGGACATACACCTTCTTGCTCTAATCTGAACTCGGGCATCCCGGTCACCATTTTTCTCACATCAGGTAGAGCTTTATAATGAAGGTGAGAAAACCTCTGATGCCATAGTTCGGACTAAAGAGATGTGTCACAAGACATGACACCCAGCAGACTTCCTCCGACCTGATATAATGAATCAACTCGAAACCCAAGAGTGAAAGCATCTTTAAAGTTCTTTTTCCATACACGTACCTTGCCATCGCTGAAGGCCACCTTGTGGCCTTTGTCTTCCATTGTCGAAATGGACACCAGGTTCTTTTTTAGATCAGGTACATATAATAAATCTTGTAAATGGGTTGTATTCCCCTGATCCAATTGAAGAGTGACATTCCCTACACCTTTCACGGGATATTTTGAATTGTTCCCAAGAACAATTTCCAGGTTGGTCTCCTTCTCTACCAAATTAAGGGGAGCTTCTTTGTAACCAGTGAAGTGCCTTGAGGCACCACTATCAATAAGCCAATTTCCCAGCGAGTCCGGGGGAGCAGTAGTAGAGAGAGTCGCTAGTAGATAATATTCATCTTGCTTATTGTTAACAACGTTAGATCCATACTTGAATTTCTCCTTTATTTTTCATTTTCATCCTTTTACTTAAATTTTTAACATTACCATGAAATGACTCAGGATGTTTGAGAGTGGTTTCGCCCTCATTAGATTTCATATGGAGAGATTAGAATTTTAGATCTCACTCAAAATCTAGCAGACTTATCTGTTTTTCAGGACTTCAGGATTAGGGGGATTGCAATAATGTTTCCATTGGAATTTATCATGTACTAGGGTATGGAACTTGTATTTAATCAAGAGAACCAAGCCCTCTATGCAGGGGAGACTCCCAATAATCAAGAGCATGTAGGATACTAGGGTATGAAACTTGTATTTAATCAAGAGCACTAAGGTCGTTCGACTATGTAGGAGGAGACTCTCAATTAAGCACGAAACAAGAAATTAGAAATTTCTCGTGGCTGATTTTGGATATTTCTATTTTCATTATGCGATCATTCATGAGTAAATGTGATGTAAATTTAGAGACTTATAGTTTATGCATTGACAATTGACAATTTTATCATAATGTAATAAATTAGAATGTATCATATATGCTTTATGATTGCACATATTTCTTAAATGTCCTAATATATATATTCGCGTTTCCCCGTTTCCAAAATTTAGGGAGGTCGTGTTTCGTATCGCTTCCTGTTTCGGAAACTCGTACTCGTTTCCCTGTTTCATGCAACCTAGGTTCTTGATCTCGGTGATCCTTAAGAAATATGCTTACATACTCTCATCTTTTCCCTTCTTAATTTCCTTCAGCATATTTCTAAGGAACAAAACTTGATTTGCATCATTAACTTTAAATAAACTCACCAGTCTATCGTAGATTTCCTTGGAGGTGGTCAACTCGGAAACATAGGCCACCAGGCGTTTGTCGATAGAGTCCTCGATGATCTTCCTTGCTTTGACTTCTCCCTTGGTCCATTTGTTCCTAACAGCAGCGGATTCATCTAATGGAGGCTCAACAATCCTGCCTCTCACATGGTCCAACACTTCCTGCTCTTCTAATGTTAGATCGAGAGACATCTTCCATCCGTGATAGTCAGACTTCTCACAGAGTTTGTCTTCAGCAAGGAAGTGTGTTGAGGACCCCATGACTTCTTTAAGATAGCTTTAACAGCCTTCGGTGATTGCTCTTGCTCTTGCTCGAGCTTTGTCTTCACCTCAGCTCTGATACCATGTTAAATTATGGTATGTTCTATGCTTAGAGCAGTTTACATCTTTTCTTCTTATTAGCCACTGATTAGCAATCACAACATAAAGTAAAATGCAGATAGAACATTAAATGATCGACAAAAGACAAGCCAAGACAAGAGACATAAAATGTGGCGGCTAGCCAAGGACAAACCCCAATGCAGGGAAACCCTTTGATCATGTCTTCTTTTATCTTCAATAGTTGAGCAGAGAGAAATAGTACAAAGAAGAATTCTGAAATTTTATAACAGCAGCAGCAAAACCCTAACCAACAAAGTCAAAGCTAGTCAAACAAGTCAGATTTGACCTCCAATCAGCTTGGTCAATATCCTTGTCAACTCGACCTCCAACAGCAAGAAGAGTCAACCCAAAACAGTCTGAAATTACAGTCAAACTTCAGTCAACGCTAGACAGATCTGCGGTCAACGTTTTGACAGTCAATGCTAGTCAAACCTGAGGTCAAATCACCTCGATTTGCATGCCAAAATTTGCGGCTTGCCAGGGAGAAGCAACCACACCTAATCGGCAGTCAAAGAGGAGTCCACGTTGGTCAACACTGGTCAAAGTACCTTCCTGCATCCTTGGTCAAACTTGGTCAACGCAACCCTAATTAGAAATTTGCGTCTTCCTTTTTCAGCCACACGTGTGAGAGAGAGAGGCTCATCTAATGTGTAGGATGAGTGATGAGATGAGTTGCAAATGACTCAACCTCTCTTCTATTTATATGAAACGTTGGGCATGTGTGCCACACACTTCGCTGTTCGCTGACCTTGACAATTTGTCAAGTAATTAGAAATAAATTCATATCTCCATAAATACTTGTCGGAATTGGATGATCTTTAGATCAATCCTACACCTCTTGACGAGAAGAATCTAAGAAAAATATCAGCGACCATAAATAAGGTGACCCACATGGAGTTTTGCCCTAGTTGCCAATTTTAACAATTAACCACATAAGCATTACAATATCTCTGTTGAATGATCATTATTGGCATCTTACATTGTATCATTGGTTAATCGTTCTAAGTGAATGAGTGCTCTAATATTTCATTGTCATTAGATTTATTGTTCATGTTTAAATTGGATATCTATTCTGAATGATGATTCTATATTGGTAAATCATTGTGAAGAGCATTAATTTTATCTCTTGTACCTGGGCAATTATCTCTTGATACATCTTGTGGACACTAGTAAAATTGGCACTTTATCTTGTGTGTAAGATTGTCTTTCATTCATTAAGTACTTTGCATAGTAACTGAAGCTAAATCATAATTAAGTACTTAAGGTCAATAAGCAATCTTGAGTCAAGATCACTCAAATCTATCTCGCATTACATTCTAGGCCTAGTTGTGCATTAATTGGCTTACCTCCAAGCATAATCTTGGTTGATAGAAAGATAGGAGCACCTTTCATCTCTTAGCTTGCGAATGCTAGATCCTCTCTAGTGGTTAAAATGGTGACCTTGTAGTCGTCAGAGCCACAGTCCCTGCAGCGCCAGAGGCACCGGGTATGTTAGATTTCAAGGAGAGGTATCGTTAACCAAGTCTTTGCTTGCTTCACCTTGACTCCTCTCTACCACTTACTTTTAAGACTAGCCTCGAAATAGATAAGGATCAAGCGATACACTTAGTTAAGCGTATAACTAAAATCAACCAAGATTCTCGCATTACACCTAGGTCATAGGATTTGCATAGCATATAAGATAGCTAAGCATTTAAGCAGCGGTTGTTCATCCAGTCACTTGGTTCATAATTGATCTAAAGCAAGTAGTTGAGTCCCTAAGGCACTGGTCTCATATATAAATCTAATCAAATCTTTAAAACTTGGTAAAATCAACTAAGTGGCTAGGCCATTCAATCGTGTCTGCCAGACTTTTTGGTTACCAACGGGTCTTGCATTCTCTCATTCCATAGGGACTACGCCCCATAGCATGTTGTTGGCCATCTTCCAAGAGTTCCTATTTCTCCAAGAGTTGAGGCATGTGTGGGAAACATGAGCCCGACATTGAGGATTCAACAAGGGGAGATGACAAGGGGGTATTGGAAAAGAATGGCCAACGCCAAGAGTTCCTATTTCTTGCTTTCTTGGCATTTTGCTCATTCAACATTTCAAGGAGCATGATTGCTTGGTGGTTTACGTCTTGGTCAACATTTTTGCAAATACCTATACACAGTCGGGTATCTATGCAAGGTGGTACTTGAATCTAAAAATGTCTCCACTACATTTCCCTTTGCAAAATATACAGAGGAACCTGGATTCTCCAGGAATTTTGTCGCAATAAGCCCAAGCAAAGCCCCTCTCCCTCGGCATTATTGTTGTTTTGAGCTTATGTTTAATTTGTGGCCTCTGTTAAGATTTGGAGTCATGGATTTTGTTTAATTTGTGGATCTTATAAAAGACAAAAAAAAAATACAAATATAGGTTAAGTAGTGCCCCAGATCACCAAGACCACCATAAACAAAAAACAAAAAGAAAATTCAAAACACATTGAAAAAATAAGGTTGTCCAAGACTTATTAGGTCTACCTGTAAATGAACAACCAACTTATGTCTACATAGCATTGCATACTCTCAAGTATTAGTACAGAGCATGTTATTGCCGCCTTTTACACACACTTAATTTAGTGAGAAAAGACCTTAAGTCCACAAGGTGTGGTTGGTGGAAAAATCAAGAGATGGGATTATCACTTATTCCCAACTCTCTCCGTTTAAGCTCTCTCCTAAGCAAGCTAAGGAGGATGGTCCCTAACTAAAAGCCAAGTTAAAAGTGATGTGAGGTTTCTAGAAGATGTTAAATTCAATTGGATTACTTTAAAATTATGAGCAAGTTCAACAAATATGATAAGAATTATGAAATGAAATATATTCTCAATAACCATCAACACATAAATCAAAGATGAGCATATAAAACCAGTGCCTTCAATATTGCTTCAAACTAATAAACACTTGCTTAAAAATTAAATGCTTCAAAGAGACACCAAGTAATCCTGCAAATCAAATGGATGTTAGAAAAGATGATATCAACTTGCAAGATATAAAATTACTCTTCAAGAAATGCTTTTCAAAATAGAACCATTCACGATTCTAAAGCATGTAAAGAAGCAAATGTAAAATAACTTGCAATATGAGATGAGTTAAAACTTTACTTGCACAAAAGGATATTATACTTGCTCAAAGAGATATTTAAAAATAATCAATTCAAGACATTTTCATCATGACAAGCATATAAATAAATTGCAAGTAAAAAACCTTGAAAGTAAAGTGAATTAAGATGAAATGCACTTAACCAAGGCTAGATGCAATTATCTTGATTGATTTTGAGTTAAATGTCTATTCTAAGTGAGAGATATTTTTTTGAACTATTACCAAAGGGTAAAAATTGGGGTGCCTATAAGGAAGAGGGGTTGAGGACACAAAGGTGTCATTAACGATGCCCTTCCCCTCATCCTTACGAGCCAATGTGCGTCTTCAATCCTACAAGGGAACAAACCACTTCCATAACTGCAAAGTCACACACGTTTACCTTACTTCGTACCAGTTGGAAGAATTCTCTAAAAAAATATTTGCCCTATGATGTCTATTAATCAAGCTTATGCTTGGAGGTTAATTAAGTTAGAAATGCAAACTATGTTAAAATATCTAAATGAAAAGCAAGTATGTTTATTAGTGCTTTGCAAAAAAGAAATGCCTCAAGAAAATGAAAATATGTTCACAATAATATAACTTGAAAAATTTCTCTCAAAATCGTACAAGACATATAAACATAAGCTTCATAAGTAAATGAAATTGTAAATTGCTCCAAAAAAATGCCAATAAACAATAAACTTATAGCAATTGAAAATGACATGAACCTCAGATTGAATGCTTGCTTGTAAAGTGTGTTTTGAAAATAAATGAGCAAAACCACAAATGAGTCTATAGTGAGGCAAATTGTAAAGAGAGCAAATGTTAAACAACTAAATTAAACTTGCTACACAAATTGAGATACTTGCATGTAAGAAATGAGTAGCTCTAAAATGTCAACTTGTACTTTCAAGGCAAAACTAAAATGCAAAGCATCAAATGAAAATTTGTAGCAAAATCTAACTTTAGAAAAGCAAAATGTGATAGTGAGGTTCTGTTAATTTTAAACTATGAAAAATGAGCTAAAAAGAAAAGCTAGAAAAGATGAAATGCAAAATTAATCCACCCACACAAAATCCTCCTTCTAAAGAAGGAGAAAGGATGTCTTGGGCAAGAACCCAAGCTCCCACAAGAAAAAGAGATCTTTTATTATTTACAATGGAGTTAAAGCTTCTTAGAGGGCTGCCCAAAAGGTGAAGGAAATTTGTACAAGATTGAAAGCTGGAAATAGCTATAATATCCCTCCAAACAATAGCAATTTCAAAGGCCAAAGAAATCTTTCTAAAATTAGAAAATTACAATCTCCACAAGGGGCCATGGCCTCGCCTTCTTTGCAGCTCATTCTAGCGTCCACGGCCTCATTGGAATAGATCTTGAATGCTTGAGAGGTCCTGCAAGAGATAGAGTCTTCAGTAGTCTATTCTCAAGGAACTCGTCTCAAAATTCCAACAATGTGCTGCAAAACTAAGACAAGATTAGTGTAAAAAGAGCACATAAGTATGATATAAAATAATATACAAAACCAAATCAAGTGATGGGAGTGAACCCCATCACTTACCTAGTTTGTCAAATGCTCTTAGATAGCTAAATAAATCAATGAAAGCAAAAAAAGATTAAGAAACTAAATTTATGAAGTATTTGCTTATGTCTAAGAAAATCCCTGCAAGAAACCACTTTATAAGATGAAACTATGGAAATTCAAAGAACCAATGAGAGTTCCTTGGAGAATGTGTCAAGAGTGGGTTGGTCTTTCCAAAGACTTCCACTCACGCTTGATATTTGATCCGACAAAATTTTACTCTACAAAATCGCAACCAAATATTAGTCCCATATAGATCTAACAAATAAGCAATGATAAAAAAAATCTATAAATTCATTGGAAAATAGCTAGAGATTTCTACACCTAAAGCATATGCTTAAATCAATTGTCAATGCAAGATAGTTTTACATTAACAAATCTACAAGAACATATGGAAATAACATAAATCAAAACATGAGCAAATGAAATTATACCAATAGTGAGTCAATCATCATACTCCAATGGAACAACAACTCATGAATGAACCCCAAAGTCTTCTATTGAATTTGAGAACAATTGTACATAAAAGCAGAGTTTCCCTAAGCACAATAGCTCGCAACAATGATTACATAGTGAGAGCCCATAGCACTATTATATAGAAGCTTTGGAGCCAATCCCAAGGCAAATGGCAACAATCCCAAGACAAACAGATAACAATCCCAATGCTTCTACATGCAAATTCGAATTTCCCAAGTGGCCATTCGATTTCTTCTAGAGAGGCCTAAGCAATCCTTCATCTCAAGTGGAGTGGAGTGGTAGGAGACCACTCTCCACTTCATCTCAAGCAAACTCAATCAAATCTACACCAAATACTCAACTCAACTTGAAATTAGAACTATATTCCACAATTTATGTGATTTGTCTTTGGGAACTCGTGGTCCTTCTCCAAGAAATTCGATTTCCCTTTTTGTCACATATTTCTCCTTGATTCATGGTCCATGGTGGAGTCCACATCACTCTTCAACTCAATAATTCTCCACCTCATATTTTCATCATTTAGCATGTGTGGATATTTATTTTCTCCAATTTATTTAATTGTTGGACAAATTTATTGCCACATTTTCCACAAAACTTAGGAAAAGTGGGTTTTGAGGGCCTAGAACTTATTTTTTACCCCTCAAAGTGTGTCATAGTAGAAAGCTGAGGTTGCGAAATGTAATTTTGAGCACACATACCCCATAAAACTTCTCTACGCATCACTTATGACATTTTATTTTCAAAATTCATTCAAATTTCCGTCCTATAGAAAATTTAAAATAACCCCTAGACCTAATCAAATTCCACGAAATTTTGTGTGATCTAAGTAAGGTAATATACAATGACCTTAGACACTAGGGCTCACCCAAGGCCTCACCATCAAGTAGCACTCCGACTTTTGGGGTTATGCTCGGAGGGAAAAACTCAATTAATTATTAAATCCTCGTAAGACCTGATAATTAACCAAGTGAAGAAAAACTCCTAGAGTAAACTCACTTGATGACAAGGTCCCAAGTTACCTAAGCTTGTTACATGACTCAACTCATCATACTAGCATCACTTTTACATCGTCCCCGCAAGAATTGTGGAATTTCAGTACAAAAGAAAAAGATAAGAAGAAGTAGAGTTAAAAAACTCTGATGACATAGTGAACTCTGATGGAACATGAAGCTTTTGATACATCCTCGGACATGGAGTCTGCAAAATCTTTGGGTACACTTCAGTGGTCAACATTCGGTTCCACATGGGGATGCATGTTAGATAGGAAGTGATAGTATGCAAGAACCTTGAATTTGCATCCACCAACAAAAGACATATATCAGTAACATCCATCCAAAATATCATCATATAAAATAAAATACAAAACTGAGTACATAAATGGAAATTTATTCTAAGAGCATAAATGACAACTTATTCAAGGAATGAAACTACTTAACCAAAATGACAAGGAATAAAGTTAGAAATACAATACAAAGATGGCCAATGGCATCATATGTCTTCGGTGAAATCCATCTTAAGAACCTGCCTACTCACAAGCAGATCCATAGGTTCCTTCTTTGATGTGCCCTGTCTAATTCTAACTATCTTGGGACTTTGACTTGCCCCAATATTGACCTGTTTGTGACCATTGAATATACCTATTACCGCTTAAACTAGCAAGGGACCAAAGGGGGATTCCTAAAGGGTCAAATGTTAAACCAAGGGCAACAAATGGAGACTTAGCTCATTGTCACCTCAACTAAGGCTCCCTACTATTTACAAACTTTCACCAATGGGAGAAGACCTGGCATATATGGAGTAAAAAATGAAGGATAAATCAACAAATGGATAAAGTGTGACCCAAACAATCCCTTTCCAAAGAGAGTCAAGAATGGAGAAGGATGCGAGAATTCGAGGGTTAGGTTTAGGCAGTATGACCTATGAAAGAGTTTCATAATCCCTAAAATCCTTATTGAAATTGGTATCCCAGATAGTTCTTAAAGAATTGTCTTTCCAAAGGAGTGGGGCCACATGGGACGAACTGGACCAAGCCTAGGTTAAGAGACAAGAATCTAGCAACCAATGATGTTGTTAACCCAAAGAAGGAGGGGGTGGGAGGATTAAAGAAAGAATTTTTACTTGAAGGTGTCAAATTGATCCTACGAGGCACTAGCCTTGGGGATACCAAGGCAAAGTTTGATCTCGAAGCTAGGGCTTAGGTTATCTCCCAACTCCACCGTCAAAATGACTTCAAAATTGGAGGATGCCTTGAGGACACACCAGCACATGAGAGGCTAGGAGATTGAACTTTTTGGAGGGCTAGTTTGTCAGGAAAATGATGCCCCAGGTGACCAAACTTGGCTAGACCTAGAAGAAGGTGAAAAAGAGTTACGTTTCGAGTGACCACCTCTTGGTAAATTAGTGCCTTAATCTTGGGGGAATGGATTCTATGATAAATATGAATGAGGACCTTGTTTCTTAGTCAAGGACGCCTTAAGACTACCTCGCTTGCCTTCTAGGGCAAAGGGAAGCAACCTTACAACGTTATACTTCGCCTTGCAAAAGGTGATGGCTTATCAAGATGAATTCATTGATAGAATTATCCCTAGGAAATTTCATTCAAAATTACATGGCCCATACATTGAGAGATGTTATATAGAGACAATTCCACAATTTAAGCAGTAAATGCATGCAGCAATTAGCCCTAAAAATAGTGAAATGCTCAATCCAATTTATATGACAAAGTAAAACAAGAATAGCATTAAAAGCATGTACTTACATATAATAGAACATATCCAACCATCCACAATTTAACAATAAAAAAGCTCCAAGATAAGATAAACCAAATCCAAACATCAAAATTCATCCATAAAACTCCAATTCATCCTCCAAGAAAAAGTGTGAAATTCTCAGAAGAGAAAAGAGATCCAATCCAAAGTGATGATGAGCAAATGAACTCATCTTGCTTGTATTTATACACTAATGAGGAGTTCGAATTAGTCTCCTAGGCCTACATAAGCCCCAAAAATAAAATAATGTGCGAATAACCAAACTTTTGGTGACAAGCCCACCAAACTAGCTTACAAATGAAATACCGGGCAATAGCGGCCTCTTAGTCACTCCGGTCCCTCTCCTTGTCATCGAGTCACTAACGTACCTCTCCTTGTCAACGAGTCACTAACGTACCTCTCCTTATCAGTCGAGCCCCCTCGCCCATCGGAATGAGTGAGTGACTTCGTCGATGGCGCCTGGACAGTCGAGTGTGCTTACACACCCGACGGACCTCTCTTTGGGGCCCCCCCCCCCTTCTTTGGTCGGGAGAGTGGGTTTCGTATGGGGTGCTTATTTGGTGAGGGGCCCCCAAAGGGAGTTGCTCGTCTTAGTGACTTATTGGAGAGGGGCCATGTTACCTCACCCTATTGATTATGCAAATTGAGGGGTTTTCTATTTTGGGGTTTGTTTTTCGAAGAAAATAATCGCCCCACTAACAACCCCTTCCTCTTCTTCCCTGGCTGGATCGATAAAGATTTGGAGGTTGGGAAAGACCCTCACCCATATGAATAATCCTCTTAAGAAGTCGGATGATAAAATAATACATGTTGTAGAGCCCTCCAAGAGGCCTAATGAGGTCCATAGGTGCCATAATGAAGAATAGGACCCTCAAAAGTGATGAACAAGGGGTTAGCCCCTTGTTCTCCAAACAATAAACCTGTGGTGCTCACAATGGGTGTGGGGGCACAATAATAACCTCATGGGTCTCCAAATGAGTCGGAAATTGTTCTCCAAACAATAAACCTGTGGTGCTCACAATGGGTGTGGGGGCACAATAATAACCTCATGGGTCTCCAAATGAGTCGGAAATGCTTGTAGATCATCTATAAGGGCTCTGATGATGGTGTAGGCGATGTTACATCATCATACAAGTCCTGGGCCAGCTACCAAGTGCATAGTACATCTGTGGGGCCGGCTAGGCAAGGTGAACCAGGTGCATCTTCCTTGTCCAATAGGTGAATCTCGAGCAATCTACGAACATCCTTTGGGATCCATGGAGTGTTGTTTACTGTTGTGGAAGCCCATGGCTCCCATGTAGCCCTCTAGAGAGTTAAGACCACATATAGGGAGACCAAACCCAAGATGGGGACCATCTGCAATCCTGCATAAGATCCAATGTGTCCCCTAACCTTCCAGTACAACAACTAATTAGAGAAATCGAGTAAATGAGCTTACCAACCATGGACCACAGATGAGGACTTCATAATGGTCTGCCCTTCCATAATGGGCTTCGAGATGTGCCAATCTCTCCCAGACTCCAAATGGGGTTAACCAGGTATCCTATTAGGTGGTTTCTACTTCTAAAGGGAATAATATGTTCAAGGTACATCCTTTAAAAGGTGGTAGTATGTGATAGAGAGGTGAATGAAGTAGGGGATGAGAAGGGGCAACCCTGGGCCACAAGTTGGGGTACTAAGGGTAGCTAATAAAGGAAAGCCCACACTTGGGTCTATAATGTAGAGGAGGGGTCAAGGGGTAAAAAGCATGATGCATAAGATATAGCAGTCAATACCCCGTTTTAAGGTAGGGCAGTTCATTGCCCACTAGGGGTTGGGACAATCATGGGTTCCTATATGATGAAAGAGACTCATAGAACCTGTAGGAACTAGGGTGATGGCCATGATGATGGGGTAGAGCTCATGTATTGGCTTTTGCACACGTGCTAAATTTGTTTGTCCTGACCATCTTTTGCATTTTGTGGTACATTTTCCTGTTGAATGTGGCCAAATATGCTTTTATCTTTCTTTTTAGCAGCATCAACCTTCGGGGCATCATTCCAAACCTGACCCAAGGTGTGGGCAAGGGGAAGGCACGAGCTAACCCCATGTGGACCCAAGCGAGAGAAATGATGAATGGGGTTATAATGAGTGGAAACGGGGGAATATGAGCAAATAAGGGAGTGGAACCATGCAACCAAAATCGAGGTTTCCCAAAGGGGTCTACGGGACAAGAGCACAGACCTAACCCATTCTTTCCACTGAATCCCCCCATTAATACATGCCCAGAAGTGTCCATGATAAGCAAACTACAATACTGAATTACCAAATGACAAGGCATACCTTTAGGCTCGAGAGGCCCAGCTTCAAACATATAATCATGGCAGATGGGTGAGGGACCACATGGTTGGCTCAAGCGGTGGAGAAATGGCACAATGAGCTAGTTGGTGGCTGCAAGGGGTTGTTGGCTGCCAACTGAGGCCCATATTGGAGAAAAAAAAATCTCTTAGGGATATCACCTAAAAAATGGTGGGTAACAATACCAAGCCTCTTCCTTTTCCCTTTTTGACTATTGATTTGTTGAGGCTTCATCCTGCTAAAAAATGGTGATTCATTTTTTATGTCTTTTTTCTTTTTTCACTTTTCTCTTTTCTTCTTGGTTAGTTGTGATGGTGATGATGATGCAATTACTATCAATCCCTCTACCTTGTCTTGAAAATGCTCTGATGGAAGATTCAAAGTACCCAAGTTTTTGGTGTTATGCCTAAATTCTTGATTTTGAATCTACTATGTTGGGGGGGGAGAAAATTTGTCAACACTACATCACTTCCTGGCTTGAATGACCCATAAATAATCCCATTGTTGGGTTTCCTTGGATCCTCAACATGATATCTTCGCTCTAATTCCCGATCAAGCCTGACAAAGGTATTATTGGGCATGGGGATAGTGGCATATGATAAGTCTAGCTGAAAGCTACCACCAAGATCTGATGCCCATTTCCTTGATAGGAGCATTCCCCATGCATCAAACACATCTATCACAACAATATCCTAAGTCATTATTTTGTCCAGATATGCAGCTAAGAAAACATGTAAATCTTTAACTATCCCACACAGTTCAATTCTTTTGGAATCCATTGAACATTTGTTGTGATAGGGCCTAGATACCCTCAAGTTCAGTTGTTCCATGTCTTTCTTGGATTAAAGAATGGAGGATTGGGTCAAAGAAACAAAAAATGGTTGATGATCTTCATTCCCCACATAAAAGTTCATACTTTTCAATATAATTTCTTTGTCTTCTTGTTCGTCAATAGGATTTTCTTCCCTTTGAGTAACTTCAATGGCACTTAGTAACTTTTCCCTTTGAGATGGTATCTTCAAAAGCTCTATCACCAAAATAGAAACCTTCGCATTATTCACCCAATTGCCCAAGTCAAAATTTAATTCTGAAGTAGGAGGAGAAAATTTCATGTAATTATTCCAATTTTGAATATCCGTTCTCTAATAAGTCATCCCTTTGTGTTTTCCCATAACAAGGATCTGCCCCGATGTAGGCTTTTCCCCAAAAATCTTAGTGACATTATCAAAATTTGCAATCATATTATCGACCCCAAGATTATTAGGCCTATGGTCAATTCCTTGATTTATTTCAATGGTGTTAAATTGATCTTCCATGGAGATCATATTGATTTTACCACTTGTTCCCATATGTTCACCTCCTAACATGCCACTTTCCATAATTCTCTTCACATATGGGCATGTGGCCTCCTCATGAAACCCATCACATGGCCTACAATAAGGGGGAACTTGATCCACCATGTTGGTGGACTCCAACGGATTTGGAGACCTATAATCTTGTGGAGGGCCCTTATTCTTTTGCCATCTATC
Organism: Pinus taeda; assembly: GCA_000404065.3. Taxonomy (NCBI): domain Eukaryota; kingdom Viridiplantae; phylum Streptophyta; class Pinopsida; order Pinales; family Pinaceae; genus Pinus; species Pinus taeda. The sequence goes on from APFE031481987.1 coordinate 48,885, forward strand.
ATTTGGCCTAGGTATGAATCTTTGCACTTGTGATCTTTCCATGGCCACCAATTATTTTGCATGGCTTGCATTTCTTTACTGTGATTTGCTTCCATGCTTTTGATTAATTGGGTTAACTCCTTGATGGGATCCTTATCAACTTCCTTTGCTTCAACTTTCCATTTATGTTCATGAGATTCTGATGGCCCTCTAACCAAAATAGGAATTTTTGACTTTCCTGATTCATGCCTAGCCTTTTCCATCTTCAAGGCTTCAGTTTGAGTTGCACCTAGATTTGCAGGCTCTTAGTTGATAGGCAGTGTCAACATCAAAAGCATCCAAATATGAGCACAAAAGAAATTGTTCGAGAGGCTTAATTTCAGTAGGCATGCTTTTCACCAAATCATTAAATCTCTTATTAAATTCCTCCATGGTCTCATTCTCATTCTTCTTCATATTGCCAATAACATTGATCAAGAGCCTATTCTCTTTCTTCTCTCCAAATTTTTCCATAAAAGCATTTATGATAGCTTGCAAGGAGTCATAAGAGTTAGCAGGTTTCTTAGTGAACCAATCAAGAGCATCCTCTTCTAAAGAGAGGACAAAGAACCTCGTCTTTCCATCCTCATGGTTAGCAGTGTTACACCACTTGAAAATGAAAACATTCAAATTCTTAACATGTGATGTAGCACTAATGACATTGCTACCTTGAAAGGAAGGTAGCTTTTCAATAGCCTTGTCATGGATATTGTGAGGATAGTCATTTATGTTAGTAGAATTACAAAGAGTAAAAAGCTCATTCATAATGTTTAGCTCTACATGTTCTTGAAAGAGCAAATGGATATCATAAATAGCCTCTTGCAAAAGATTAGCAAGAGTTTATATGAAAGAGTCTATTTAACCTCTCTCTAAAAACCCTTTCAGGCTCGAGAGTGGGGCTAACTAGACTTCTTGGGTTTCTCTTAGTAGAAATTCTTGCAGAATTTGATTCAAGTGGAGTCGCCACTTAAGAAGGAATCTAACTCTAAAAATCCAATAATGCAAAACCCAAAAGTTAGTTGATTTCCAGGTACAAGACGACCTGTCCCTGGCAACGGTGCCAAAAGAATTGTTGTTGTCGCCTTACACACACACCTAAATTAGTGAGAAAAGCCCTTAACCCCACAAGGTGTGGTTAGTGGCAAAATCAAGAGATGAAGTTGTCACCTATTCCCAACTTTCTCTATTTAAGCTCTCTCCTAGGCAAGCTAAGGGGGGTGGTCGCTAATGAAAAGCTAAGTTAAAAGTGATGTGAAGTTTCTAGGAGATGTTAAAGTCAATTGGATCACTTTAAGATTATGAGCAAGTTCAACAAGTATGATAAGCAATATGAAATGAAATATATTCTCAATAACCATCAACACATAAATAAAATATGAGCATATAAAACCAGTGCCTTCAATATTGCTTCAAAATAATAAACACTTGATCAAAAATTAAATTCTTCAAAGAGAAACACCAGGTAATCCTGTAAATCAAATGGATGTTAGAGAAGATAATAACAACTTGCAAGATATAAAATTGCTCTTAAAGAAATGCTTTTCAAAATATAACCATTCATGATTCTAAAGCATGTAAAGAAGCAAATGTAAAATAACTTGCAATATGAGATGAGTTAAAACCTTACTTGCACAAAAGGATATTATACTTGTCAATGAGATACTTTAAAATGATCAATTCAAAACATTTTCATCATGACAAGCATATAAATAAATTGCAAGTAAAATACTATGAAAGTAAAATGAATTAAGATGAAATGCACTTAACTAAGGTTATATGCAATTATCTTGATTGATTTTAAGCTAAATGCCTATTCTATGTGAGAGATCTTCTTTTTGAACTCTTGTCAAAGGGTAAAAAATAGGGTGACTATAAGGAACAGGGGCTGAGGACACGGAGGCGTCGTTAACGATATCCTTCCCCTCAACCTTATGAGCCAGTGTGTCCCTTTATTTCTACAAGGAGGCAAGCCACCTCCATAACTGCAAAGTCACACACCTTTACCTTACTTCGTACCAGTTGTTAGAATTATCTAAGAAAATCTTTACCCTATGATGTCTATCAACCAAGCTTATGCATGCTTGGAGGTTAATTAAGTTAGAAATGCAAACTATGTTAAAACACCTAAATGAAATGCAAGTAAGTTTATTACTGCTTTGGAAAAAGGAAATGCCTCAAGAAAATGGAAATATGCTCACAATGATATAACTTGAAAAATTTCTCTCAAAATCATACAAGACATATGAACATAAGCTTCATAAGTAAATGAAATTGTAAATTGCTCCAAGTAAATACCAATAAACAATAAACTTATAGCAATAGAAAATGAGATGAAGCTTAAGAGTGAATGCTTGCTTGTAAAGTGTGTTTAGAAAATAAATGAGCAAAACCACAAATGAGCCCATAGTGACACAAATTATGAAGAGAGCAAATGTTAAACAACTAAATTAAACTTGCTACACAAATTGAGATACTTGCATGTAAGAAATGAGTTGTTCTAAAATGTCAACTTGTACTTTCAAAGCAAAATAGAATGCAAAAAGTCAAATGAAAACTTGTAGAAAAATCTAACTTTAGAAAAGCAAAATGTGAGCAAAATGTGATAGTGAGGTTCTGTTAATTTTAAACTATGCAAAATGAGCTAAAAAGGAAAGCTAGAAAAGACAAAATGCAAAATTAATCAACACACACAAAATCCTTCTTCTAAATAAAGAGAAAGGATGCCTTGGGCAAGAACCCAAGCTCCCACAAGAAAAAGAGATCTTTTATTATGATATTACAATGGAGTTAAAGCATCTTAGAGGGCTGCCCAAAAGGTGAAGGGAATTTGTACAAGATCAAGAGTTGGAAATAGCTATAATATCCCTCCAAACAATAACAACTTCAAAAGCCAAAGAAGTCTTTCTAAAATCATAGAATTACAATCTCCACAAGGGGCCATGGTCTAGCCTTCTTTGAAGCTCCTTCTAGTGTCCACGGCCTCCTTGGAATAGATCTTGAATGCTCTAGAGGTCCTGCAAGAAAAGTAGTTAGAGTTTTCAATAGTTTTTCCTCAAGGCATTTGTCTCAAAACTCCAACTATGGGTTGCAAAACTAGGACAAGATTAGTGTAAAAAGAGCATGCAAGTATGATACAAAATGATATACAAAACCAAATCAAGTGATGGGAGTGAACCCCATCACTTGCCTAGTTTGGGAAATGCTCTTAAATAGCTAAATAAATCAATGAATGAACAAATTATTGTTTTTAAGAGACTAAATTTATTAAGTATTTGTTTGTATACTATAGAAATTCAAAAAACCCCTGCAAGAAACCACTTTCTAAGATAAAACTATGGAAATTCAAAGAACCAATGAGAGATCCTTGGAGAATGTGTCAAAAGTGGGTTGATCTCTCCAAAGACTTCCCATCACGCTTGATATTTGATCCAGCAAGATTTTCCTCTACAAAACATCAATCAAACATTAGTCCCATATAAATCTAGCAAATAAGCAATGATATGAAAACTCTAGATATTTATTAGAAAATAACTAGATATTTCTACACCTATAGCATATTCTTAAATCAATTGTCAATGCAAGATAGCTTTACATTAACAAATCTATATGAGCATATGGAAATAACATAAATCAAAGCATGACCAAATGAAATTATACCAATAGTGAGTCAATCATCATACTCCAATGGAACAACTCATGAATGAACCCCAAAGTCTTTTATTGCAATTGAGAACAAGTGTATATACGAGCAGAGCTTCCCCAAGCACAACAACTCGTAACAATGATTACATAGTGAGAGCCCATAGCTCTATTATATAGAAGCTTGGGAGTCAATCCCAAGGCAAATGGTGACAATCCCAAGACAAACAGGTGACAATCCCAATGCTTTTACATGTAAATTCGAATTTCCCAAGTGGCCATTCGATTTCCTCTAAAGAGGCCCACACAATCCTTGAGGATAACGCATTGGAGTGAGAGAGGGACATGTGGTTGCGTGAAGTGGAGTGGTAGGAGACC
>APFE031482001.1:0-16419 GCA_000404065.3 Pinus taeda
CAGATGTGAGAGCCTTTTAAATTTCCAGACATTCTTATGAGATCATTAGTGTGCCAAGCGCTGGCATATTTCTCTTTCGAGATCCTTGCCCACTCGGTTTTTGGCTCTTGAACCCATCGCCACGAAAGCTTGGCTCCTAGAGCTTTACTAAGAATCTCCTGATCATCCAAGCCTAGGCCCCCGTGGCTCTTGGGTTTATAGATTTTATCCCAAGAAACCAGGGCCCATTTCTTCTTTGTTTCCTCCTTACCCTAGAGGAAATCCCTTTGGATATTCCTGAATTGCTCTAAAACACCTTTGGGAGCTAGGAGGGCCGATAACATGAAAATCGGGATAGATTGCAGAACCGACTTTGTCAGAACCAACCTGCCTGCCAGGTTCAAGACTTTCAAGATCCATTCTTTTACTCTGTCCTGCAACTTATTAAGCACTGGTTCCCAGATACTCTTGTGCATTGGTGTGGCTCTGAGAGGAACTCCCAAATACTTTGTGGGTAGGGAATCCCTTTGGAAGCCAAGAATTCTTGAAATATTTCTCTGAATAGCAATGCTAGTGTTTAAGAAGGAGATTTTTGACTTAGAGAGATTGACTTCCATACCTGTAGCCGTGGAAAATTCCTTCAGGATTTTATTGTAGGCTAAAGCTTCTTTGACTATGGGAATTCCTTGCTGCATGGTATCATCTACAAATTGTTGGCGAGTCGGAGCTTGACCATTCTTAGATAATTGAATACCTTTGATTTTGCCCATTGCCTTGGCATGCTTAATGGACCTTCCAAGTCCCTCCATCATGAGAATGAAAAGAAAGGGAGAGAGCGGGTCTCCCTGCCTGACGCCTCTAGAAGGAATGAAGATATCCGAGGGAGAACCATTCACCAAAATTGAAAAGCTAGAAGTAGTCACCAGAGCCATGACCCATCTGACCCAGTTGTGGTCGAACCCAAAAGCAATGAGAACCTTCTTGATGTAAATCCAATTCACCTTGTCATACGCTTTGGCAATATCCAATTGCATGATCATCCCCATCTGCCTTTTATAGGTAAGCGTGTGAACCACCTCATGGGCTTTAATAATGTTATTTAAAATTTGTCTACCCTCCACATAACCTGATTGTTCCTCTGCCACTAAAGAAGGAAGGAGAGGTTTTAGTCTACCAGCGACTCCCTTAGATATTATCTTGTATACCACGTTACATAAATCTATGGGTCTGTACTTATCTTCAATTTGAGCCGAATCCTGTTTGGGGATCAGGGAGATGAAGGAGGTGTTGAGGGCTTTCAGGATAGTTTTTCTACCCCTCGAATCCTCCACCACATTCAGAATACCCTGTTTGACAATATGCCAACAAGCTTTAAAAAAATGCACATTGAAACCATCCGGGCCTGGTGCTTTGCAATTCTGCATGTCTTTGAGAACCTCGCTGACCTCCTCTTCAGTGACAAGTCCATTAAGGTTTAAATTTTCCTCTCTAGGCACCAACTTAGTGATATGCCTTGTAATTTCCCTCATGGATTGTTCCCTGTCTGGATTATTTTCCCGAGTGATGTTTCGGAAATGCTGAGAAAGTACAGCTTCAATATTCTTATGAGTGTTCTCAAGCTCCCCATTCTCATCTTTGGTCGTAGAGATTCTTTTGTATGCTCTATTAGCCGTAGTGGATCTGTGGAAAAACCTTGTATTCCGCTCTCCTTCCTTGAGCCATTGAACTCTAGACTTTTACCTCCAAAATATTTCCTCTTGTTTGCATAAATTTTCACATTCTTGATGGTGTTTATCACCCTGATCACTTTTGACTTTGTCAAAGCCATCTTTGATCAATGCCTCGTTGAGTTCCTAAATTTCGATTTCCAAAGATTTTTTGTTCACAAAAATGTTACCAAAATCCTTCTTGTTCCATTCTTTGAGGCTGAACTTGATATGCTTTAGTCTTTTATGAAGGAGGTACATTTTTGATCCCTGGAATTGCAAGTCTTCAGACCACCATTTTTCAATGTTACTGGTGAAGTCCGGGTGGGAGAGCCAAATATTCTCGAACCTGAAGGGCCTATTCCTGGGAGAAACCATACCCTTCATTTCCAATTGAATCGGCCAGTGATCGGAACCTCCAAAGGGAAGAACTCTTGCTGATATTTCTTTATCAATAAGCATAAGCTCCTCTGATATCATAAACGTGTCTAATTTAGAGGCTACCTGTGCCGCACCTTCTCTTTTATTGTTCCAGGTGAAAAGGTTGTTGCTCAATTCTGAATCGACCATTTTCATATCATCTGTGAATGATTGGAACGCTAAGGAGCCTTTGTTTAGCGCTCTGGTACCTCCTCTTTTTTCCCGAAAGATATTTTATCATATTAAAATCACCTCCCATGATGCAAGGAATTCGAGCCTGTCTCATCCTGAGATCAATTAGGGATTCTAGCAATTTGAGTTTGTCATCTATTCTTTGAGGATCATAAACATTTGTGACCAGGAAGGTTTCTGAAACCCCCACTGTTTGAATGACCACTGATAAGTAATTTCTAGATGCCTCTCAATCTATTATGCTGAATTTTTGGGGATTCCAAAGAGTGATAATGCCCCTCGCTTTGTTTTCAGCTTTAACCTCTAGAAACTCAAATCTATTGAGCCATTTGCCATGAATTAGTTTGAATTTATGAATGGAAAATTTCGTTTCCTGGATGAAGATCATATCCGGCATTTCTTGTTTCATTCTATAACTAAGCATTCTTTGCCTTCTTTTACTACCTAGACCTCTGATATTCCACGATGTGAACTTCATAATTAAAGTTTTGTAAAGGAGTAACTCGTTAGGTCTTTCATCTTACCCGAGTCTATCATTAACTTTCCACACTCCATCAAGAGGTCCTTCTGGTTTTTCATGCCCCTCTTCTTTCCTGCATTTCTAGTAGCTAATCCTGGAGTTGATTTCATTGTTTTCACACCTCTGTACTCCTGCTTGTCAATGGTTTTTCCTTTATCTAACCCCCTTTCCTCAGTTTTCCATAAAAACCAACTGCTGTATTCTGTTGCAGTGTTCTTGGGGTTGTGAATCTATCCCTCCCGTGGTTCCCTGCATCAAGAACCCTTCCAGATCTAGGTGTTCCTTATCTGGAATTTCCTTAAGTTCATGGTCCTCTAGATTTGTTTCACTCTAGGTCATACCCTGATCCATCTCTAGCTCTCTTTCACTCGTCATAGTTTCTTTCTTATTACCAATCTCGTGTTGGGTTGCAGTTTTCTTCCTTTTCCTTTTCATAGAGACGTTCATATCCATTAAATATCAAATTTCAATATGTTTAAATTAAATTAAATAATGCGTTTTTGCATAAAGTAATATTGTAATATATCATATGATTATGAAAGGTGATATTATATTGTTGTGTATAATATATTGCTATAATTTCGATCAAATTAAAACAAAATTTACAATTTTATAGATATTACATTTAAATATATGATGAAAGGTTACAAGTTAAAAATTTCAATTAATCTTAAATTACACCATTACATTATTATGAAAAATGTATATAAAAATCATGTGTGTGCACGTTTTATATATAAATGTAAAGAATTCAAAAACACATGAATAACTAAAACATCAATTTTTATATTTCAAAGAATTTTATTGTTGATGGACGAAAGAAATGAGTATGTGATGGGTGATCCACGCAATTAAGAGAGATGGCTTGGTGGCCATCCTTTTCCACACACCTTTGCATCATGACAAATGGATTTGATTATGTGAGATTTCATGAGACCTCCAACACTATTGTCATTGGTTTTTGGGAGAGTTCTCGTTTGTTTCATGGCAAATATTTGGGATGCGCTAGTGGAAGGGAGGGTTTGAATTTAATTTATTTTTTAAAATGAGAAACAACACTATGTTTAAAATTTTGCACTCCAAGAGTGGTAATTTGGTAAACAAATTAACCCTTCACCAACAATTTTTTGCTTAAAACATTTTTCTTATATTCTTATTGTTTCATTATAATTAATAATTATAACATAGTTTCTATTTTAAAATCTATATTTATGTCATTTTTTCTAGTAACGAAGTTAATAATCAAATTAAAATTAATTGTAAATATTAGAAGTACTTGATTATAAGTTTTGTTCAAAAACATTATAAACACTCTCTCATAGAAAAGACAATGCAATAGGCCCTACTTTGTCAATCTTGTTATCGTTTTAAACTTAAAACAAATCATAAGAATGACTAATTCATTTTAAATTAAAGACCATTTTGACACAGAGTAGAGGAGAAGTAAAGAAAATACACAACCTAAAGTGATTTGTTGTGGGTTGGCTTAGGTAAAGAATGATAATGGTTGTTTTTAGACGAAAATATGCCACCTTATATACAAGTATGCAACCATTCACCATGAAGTCCACCATTAGAAACCATTACTTTAGAAACATCGTGTTTAATAAGATCATTACTTAATGGTGTTAGGATCTATAGGTATTACAAAAATCATGACATTATGGGCCTTTGGAGTTATTAGGGCTAATGGTTGCATACTCGTTTATAAGGTAAGAGCAGTTTAAGTTCAACTCTTCTAGCAATAAAGAACAACACATATGTTTGAGGAGCTTTACAACATATAATTTTGAACTCAATTAAGTTTTCTTAGTCATTCTACACTTGAATGAGAATTGCGAAAAGAGAATCACGCAAATTAGTATGGTCATTTTAATTTCCTTATTTACATGATTATAGTCCTACACATATAATCAATTAGTTCAATTAAAATATGTGGAAAATTGAGTTTTCTTTTCCATGGGAAAGGTTTGAGTTCTCCTTCAGTGAGTCGCTTCGGCATAGGATATATGGATTGAGATTTTTAATTAATTTTTAAATGTTCACATAATTAATTTATGTTGCGAGGACCTACAACAAAATTCTCTATGCAGATTTACATGCTTCTCGGATTCTCCTCTCAATGATTTAGGCATCTCAACCCAAGCATTGTTTTCTCCAATTACTTTTTCGAAACCAAAATGATATAAATTATACACACACAAACACACACACACACACAATTGAGAAGCGAGAGAATAATATATCTCTTTTATAATGTCTAATCTAATCATATAGGGTGTAAGATGAATCAATTCTAATCTAATATACACATTGCATATACTATCTCCTCTCTTCTGTGTCTCACATATGAGCATGTGATCTTCTTTTAATAGAAGCACAATTCCATTTGGAAACCAAGGATTATAGAGTAAAAAAAGTATTACTTGTTAAGGGATCATATTTTAGAAGTTTCATTTAGGGTTTTGCTTGCAAAGGATGTGGACACCGTCTCTCATATAAAAAAATTGGTGCTTGCATCATAGAAATATACACTTCTATTGCTAGCCTCTACAACTAGCTCAATAATCCTACCCCTTTCTATATATATATATATATGAAAACGAACACAAGAAGTATTTTGATATTTCAAACGGTTGTGTAAGTGGCACCATTCAAATAAATAAAAGGTTTCAATCCATCAAACCTTGTTGTAACTCCGTCAATTTCTGAAGCTAAAAGAAATATTCAATCATCAACTTTCAGAATGCCCCACAGAACAATACATGTCATATGAATACATGAGACATGAAGTCTCACAATCTCACATCGAAAAATACCTATTTAAACCCAAGTTTGACATGAATCTACGTAAGTTTCTAAGCTAAAGTTGTGTACGTAGAATTCACAATGTGTCAATATGCATATCAAACATAGATTTTGATGCATTTAAGAGACGTGAATGACCAATTCCACCATGACCTTGTGCCTCCTCCACTCCTTTTCACAGATTAGATTTCATAGGTGACTATACTGTGGAATTACAATATACACATATTATACAAAAAAGAGGAGAGCCCTTATCGAGAGCCTAATAGTCCATACTAACATGTAGCGATCCCTCTCCATATCATTCTGAGTCACAGTCACGAGAGAGGTGCGCATATAGGCAACATTAATGTTTGCCTAATCTTTGCAATCTTAATCCATGCTCCGTGAATAAATGGATGTGCAATACCCTTTGACAATATCATCGAACTCGCTTTGCAAGCAGTAAATTACATGATCAATGGAGCCATGACTTACATTGCATCAAGAGTTCCTAACATTGATTTTTCCATTCTTCGTAAGCCCAAAGTGTTACTTAAAATAGTTTTTATAGCTGACACCGTGAAAGGCACCAACCAAGTGGAACACAAATTTGTATGGACTACTAATAACGTTTTAGGAAAATAATAAACCATCAAAAATGTGTTTTGTGAACTTTATAACACATGAGGAAAAACACAGGCAAAATGTTTGAACGTCAAATACGGGCAAAATGCCTTGTGACTCACATTTTGCCCGTTAAATTCCAACCCTCGTCGAGGGAAGTTGCTCAAACATAAGTCAAAGAAACTCATCTCTATCTTTATTGATATCTATTTTATATAATATAAAATCACACAAACAAAATGAAATAACTATTGTTGAATTAGATCAAGAAAATAAAAATTAAAAAAAATCACCATTATAATATATGAAAAAATGAATTTAATTAGGGAAGGGGACATATTGGCTATAATAATATTCATATATATTTCGAAATGGAAAGAGCTCTCGAATCCCTTGTGGTGCCTAGGGTTTCACCCAAAACCCTAGCCGCCCAATCTTTGCTCTATTTGCATGGATTTTCTGCACATAGTACAATGGTGAATAATGTGTGATTTGGCAAATAAATATTTTCCTTTTGCAGTTATGGCTTGCAATCAAGCTATCTCTTCTTCATTTTCGTACAATTCTATGTTGAAGTCTCGTTGTGGTCCTCTAGTGGTGCAAGATAATTTTTCCGTGTACATTCTTCTAGATGAGGAAGCTTTAACCTGTGAAAAGTATTTTTCAAGGAATGGTTTGGTTTGCATGTTTTATGGGTTATGGGCATGGCTTGTGGATATGCTTAAATGTATCTCTAAGACATGGAAGCCCCTTTCAAGGGAAGAGTTACCCTATGGCACCAACTTTCTTCACATGATTGGAGAGAAGAAGGCTACATGTGAAGTGGGGAAAATTTCTACCACCCTAGTTTTGATAACACTATTGAACCCTCCCTTGGATTTTTGGAGCAATGCATTGCTTTCCTCCATTGGGAACGTGGTGGGAAAATTCCATCGTAGTTGTCCTTGTTAATAACATAAGGAACATCACATTAGAACATAGTAACAAGGATTAGATGGAAAACCTTGGGTAGGTTAAAACTTCAAGCAATTTCCAACAAGCACTAGTGGGTAAGCCCAACTACTCCTAAACATTGTGCTACACACTCCACTAAATCCAATAAAATCAAGACCAATAGAAATGTGAGCACCCAAAGGATCTTTAAATGCACTAACTCCAAACTTGAAGAGAGGGAGCCCCAAAATTCAACAATAATCACCAACTCTAAGAGAGGCCACAATGTCAAGTTACAAGTCTCATTGACAGAGTCAAAGTTACCCATCTCTAGCGCCAAACTACTAATACATAGACTAGTCCAAAGCACAAACAAAACCAAACCATTTTCAGAAGGTGAAAAATGGAAAAAGAAATTCCTAGTGGCTACATGAAATTTGTTGTGCATGTTGAAAGTCCCCACAAATAATACCACCTATTAGGAGGGAACTATGTAACACATCATAAAATTTGATAGAGACAAGAGTGAAGACTTGCCATACTCTCCAACTTAATAAGAAATGCTCACAAGTTTGGTGAATAGGGTGGGTTGGCCACCCAAGCAACCCTCTTGAATTGAATTGAAATATGAAGCAATGGGGTGGTGAGAAAGCCTCCCAACCTTATGGGTACTCTTGACATCCACCTCCATGAGGGGATAAAACAATGGTCATTAATATTTATAAACAAATAATTTTAATTAAAAGAATAAAATTATATATTTATTATATCTCAACATTTCATGAAAAGTGGGAAATTATTGGGGAAAGCATCATTGAATATGCAATTTAAAATTATAGAATTAAATGTCTCACAGTTAAATAAGTTTTAAATTTTTTTACAAGTCACTCCCCTACATATCAAATTTCAATGTATTTAAATTATTTTAAACTACACAAATTGTGCACACATGTATTCAACTTAATTCAAAACACACATAAAATGGCATACAAAACTCACACCATAATTAATTAAAAATTTAAACATTTCAATAAAAATTCACACTTTTTTTATTATAAAAGAATACAGTGAAATATACAATATAAACTTATACTATCATATAAACAAAATACAAATTTTTTAAATGTTCATGCCTCTCAAACATAAAATCTCCAAGTACTTACATTAATTTAAACTATTGTAAAACCCAAAGTGTTAATTTATTATATCTAAACATTTCATGAAAAACATGAAACTATGGGGTAAACTTAAATGAATATGAAATTTAAAACTATATAATTAAATGTGATGCAATCAAATGCACTTTATTTTTTTACAAGTCACTCCCCAAAACATCAAATTTCAATGTATTTTTATTATTTTAAAATACACAAATCCTACACCTGTATTCAAATTAGTTCAAAATACATATAACATAGCATACAAAAATGAGAGTACAATAAATTCAAAATTTAATCATTTAAGTAAAAAATCACATATTTTTTTTTGTTTATAAACAAATATAGTTTAATATACAATATAATATCATACAAATACAATTTTTTTTTTTTTAAATGTTCATGTCTCTCAAGCATCAAATTTATGAGTACTTACATTATTTTAAACTGTTGTAAAACACACACTGCTAATTTATTATATCTAAACTTTTATTATATCTAATTTTTTTAGGTCACTCCCCCAATATCTAAACTTTTATTATATCTAATTTTTTTAGGTCACTCCCCCAATACATCAAATTTCAACGTATTTAAATTATTTTAAAATACATAAATTTTAAGTTGAAATTAACTCAAAATACAAATAACATGGCATACAAAATACATACAAGAATTAATTATAATATCATACAAACACAATACAAATTTTTTAAATGTTATGTCTCTAAAACATCAAATTTCCAAGTACTTGCATTATTTTAAACTATTGTAAAACAAACAATGTTAATTTATTATATCCACACATTTCATGAAAAAATATGAAACTATTGGGGAAAAGATGGCTGAATATGCAATTTAAAATTATAGAATTAAATGTCATGCAATCAAATACAATTTTTAATTTTTATGGGTCACTCCTCCAAAACATCAAATTTCAATGTATGTAAATTATTTTAAAATACTCAAATTTTACACATGCATTCAACTTAATTCAAAATACATATAATATCCCATACAAGAAAAAGAATTAATTAAAAATATCACAATTCTTTTTATCAACAAATATAGTTTAATATACAATATAAAATTATAATAACATACAAACACAATACACTTTTTTTTAAGATGTCCATCTCTCTCAAACATCAAACTTCCAAGTACTTGCATTATCTTAAACTATTGTAAAACACATGCTGTTAAGCTATTACATCTAAACATTTCATGAAAATTTTGAAAGAACTAGGGAAACCATAGTTGGATATACAATATAAAATTATAAAATTAAATGTCATAAAATCAAATACATTTTCCTTAACAAGTGAGACCCCCAAAAAATCAAATTTCAATGTATTTAAATTATTTTCAGATACACAAATTTTACACATGTATTCATTAAAAATTTAAACATTTAAAAGAAAATGTATAATCAAATATAGTTCAATATACAATATAAAATTATAATATCATACAAACAAAATACACCCTTTTTTTTAAATGTCCATGTCTCTCAAACATCAAATCTCTAAGTGTACCTGTATTATCTTGAACTCTTGTAAAATCCTAAAGTGTTAATTTATTGTATCTAAACATTTAATGAAAAATCTGAAAGTATTGGTGAAAGCATAGCTTAGTATGCAATTCAAAATTATAGAATTAGATGTCATACAATCAAATACTTTATTTTTATTTTTTTTTTACAAGTCACTCCCCCAGGCATCAAATTTCAATGTATTTATATCATTTTGAAGTGCACAAACTTTACATACTCATTCAAATTAATTCAACATAATTAATTAAATATTTAAACATTTCATTAAAAATTCACAGATTCTATTTATAAACCACCATAGTTTTAATATACAACATAAAGTTCTAACACCATACAAACACAATACACAATTTTTGTAAATGTTCATGTCTCTCCAACATTAAATTTCCAAAGCACTTACATTATTTTAAACTCTCTTAAAAACACATTGTTACACCCATAACCAAATACAAACAACACAACATTTACATAAAACATTAACATGGTACAACATAGTACACTAAATATAATTAAATATAACAAAACATATAAATTAAAAGTTTTTGTTTTATATAAATTTTAGAATTTGAAATCATCAATTTTTATTTTCATTTTTATTTCTTGGTGTTTTTATGATATTTAATTTTTATGTGTTTTGTAATTTTAAATGTACATCTTGAAAAGTGTTTGTATAAATGCTGAAATTTTGAAACTTCATTATTATTAATTATCTAGAATTTTAATTTGTAGAGACTAGTCAAAAATCAAAAAATAATTCTAAATTCCATTTTCCCATTGTCATTAACATATATACAAACTTCAAAATACAAAATACACTAATGCAAGGGTGGAATTTAAAATGCAACCGCTCAAATTAATTTAAAATACATTACATTATACATATAAATTAGTTTAATTAAAATTTGAAAATTTGAGATTTAAATATATCATGGAAAATTCAAAAATTTATAAAATAAAATGTCATAAAGTCCAAAATAAATTTAGAAATTCGTGTCTAGATGGCAAAAAAAACGGATCTATATTTAGATTGGCTTGAAACATAAAATAAAATGCATCAACAAAAATACAAGGATCATTATAATTAAAAATTCATCCCATATAACAAAAAGAAAAAAGGTCAAACTCTTCATAAAATTATAGTTCAATTTACAATTATATACTTGTATATCATAACATGCAGTGCAAATGGATGTAAATTAATTTGAAATACAAATTTACCATCTTGAACTCATCATTTAATATATTAAAATATAAATTTGATAACAATATAATCATTGTATTTGAAAATTTCATACAAAAATCACATGTTTTTGAACAAATTATAGTTTAACATACAATTAATGATATTTAAATTAGAAATTAAATATTATAGGAAGGCAATAAAAGCATTTTCTCAAACATCAATTTTTGAATAGTTAAATCAACTTAAACAGAGAGTGTTATGTGTATCACCTTACACACACAAACACAACAACAACAACATAACTTTTTGACATTAAGAGGATACAACACAAAACACTACAACACAACACAAATATATAGATTTCAGCTTCTGTTTATAATATTAGATTTAAGCTTCTCTTTGTAATGTTCTAGTTTATTAAATATATCAGATTTTAGGTTGTATAAAGTTCACAAATGAATGTCATCAGAGTATGTAAATGTGTTTATAAGCATCAAATTTTAAGGAGCGGAATTCAAAATTAAATAGTAAAGTGTCCAATTCATCAAACATGGAAATTTTGAAGTGTGATTCTCATAAATGGGTTTGGCATGTAAAAATGTTCTTGTATGGATTTTAGAACTTTGAAGATTAGTTTCTATTAAAAATGCAATTGCAAATTTATCAAACACGGAAATTTTTAAATGTACTTTTACAATTGTTATTATTTAAATGTGCTAAGATTTAAATTTTGAGATGAGAAATTTAAAATAAATAAAAGCCCTACACATCCAAGTTTTAAAATGCAAAAATTAAATTTCCAAATGTGAGGTTGAAAATTAAATATATCAAAAGTTTTTACATAAATAGTGCAGTAAGAATTTCATGGTAATATTTTGTTAGCAATTTCATTATAAAATTATTATGAAAAAAATAACTTCATTAAAAAAATAAAAATATATTATTAATGTTCAAAATAAATAATTCTAAAAATTGTTATTATAAAATGATGGCAGAAATAAATTTAAAATTAGAATTTTAAAAAGAAAAGGCATAGAAAAATAATAATACTAAACCACAAAGCATGATAAACACAATAAAAACACGGACAAGCCTCCATGATAGCTTTGGTCATTGCTATCCATGAAGGATGGGAGAAGGGGCAATCCCCTCTCAAAAAGAAAATGCTTGACTATATATCTATTTGCATCAGCAATAATATAATTGTATTAACCAACTACACATCATCTACTTGCTACTCCTATATGATTTGGACCTTCCATCAACCTCCCCTCTCCATGTACCTTGTCTGGCACAATACCTTACTCTTGTAAAGAACATTTTCCATATACCTATTTCATATCACAAGAGAATTAAATATTTAGTAGAAATTTTAGTGTGCATTAATAAAAACAAATACAATTACCTAAATATTCTCTCAAATCTAACTCTTATTCTGTTGGTCTATATCATGAATTGGTTAAATTCTTGTGCAGAACTTCCTTCTCACCTTCCAACTCACCAAAAAGATGTTACTCTTTTGTTAAACAATATTCCATGTGTGCTGTCCTCCTCAGTCCACCTGTTTCATATCACCTTCCAACTCACCAAAAAGATGTTACTCTTTTGTTAAACAATATTCCATGTGTGCTGTCCTCCTCAGTCCACCTGTTTCATATCATAAAAAGGTTAAATGTTTAACGCCCATTTTATCTTGATACAATAAATACAAAATACAATTAATTGTATATTCTTTCAAATCCAATTCAAAATAAATAAATGGGACACATAATAGATATTTGGCTTTTATAAATTTCCCCAGGCATTTAGCATGAAATCAAAAGTAATAAACTGCAATATATATTGTTATGCATGCTAATACAAAGTCTTGAACAACTAAATATCCCCTCTTTTCTCGCGCACAATATCAGCAACGTGAAGGCAAGCCCCATAAGAATAAGAGGCAGCAAACATCTACACCTCATACTTCAAAGTCACAACATAGAAGAAATATTTGTTGGCATATGTTTTGCTATTGGAATCTACTCTATTCCCTTTCCAAAGCATTTATTCTACTGCCTCTTAGAGACAGCTGTAAATATTATTATGGTTTTAATTTAATTCAGTTGACATGAACATCCTCTATTCCCTTTCCAAAGCATTTTGATCTACAAACAAGAATGATGTAATTGATATGGTTTTAATTTTATTCAGTTGACATGAACTTCCTTAGATGTCACTGCCATTTCAATTACATTGGTTGGGCTGTAATCTCTCAAAGTGAAATAGAAAACAGGCTTATGTGGGCTACCTCACAAAAATAACACTAATATGGGCTACCTCCACAAAATTGTTCAGAAATAGAAAACACACCTATATGGGCTACCTCACAAAAATGTTCATTCATATTATACTGATCAAGAGAGAATAAATAATGTTGAACCTGTATGACACCATTTTTAAGAGATTGATTTCAAGCAAAGAGACAGTAATTTTGGTTCAACCTTTGACAAAATAAAAGTGCCTACCCTAAACTACTCATTAGCACAAATCACAAGATCTATTGCCCCAGAGAAAGCGTTGTCCCTCTGACAAAACCTTGACCAGCAATGGGCAGGGGCAGAGGCATGAGGCAGAGGAAGTTATTGCAGAGCCGATTACCTTACCGGGTAGCAGAGACAAGCACAAAACAAAAACCAGAACAGGGCCTCATTGCCTTGGAGAAACCAAGGGCGCTGACCCTCACGCAAAAATTTGTTTCCATAGCTATGCCAACTGGGGTTTTGTGAGACCACATCTTTGAACGAATCCCCAATTTTTTTAAAAGGTTTTCATTAATTTAAAATTTATCGGGTTTCTCTAAAAGCAAAAACAAAACAAACGCATAAAGAAAAACATAACTCTGCTCTATTAAAAACGAACATTATAAAAAAAAACAAAACAAACGCTTGCTGAAAAACGTAACTCTGCTCTATTAAAAATGAACATTATAAAAGAAAATAAACCTGTAACTATCCATGAAGATTGACAGCTCTTAAATACAGTCTTAGAAATCCAAGGCATCAGAGATCATGGATCTTTAAATTGGGTTTCTCTTTACATCGCCTTGGAACACAAGGGAGAACTATAATGCACTTAAACCCCTCGGTCAGAATAAATTGTTAATTAGAGAAGCCATAATTTAGATTCTCAGCTGCAGTAGGAAAAACCCATAGCAATCCATAATTATATCTTTCTAATCCAAACACAAAGCCAAAACAACGAGTATTGGGGAATCAAATGTGCACACTAAAATGATCCAAGCACACACACAATTAATTCAGATGATCCATTACAAAGCCATCTTAAAATACAAATGAAAAATAAAAGGGTGCATACCTTGTCCGAGTGGGATCCCATGTCCTCTTCTCTTCTCTTTAGCATTATCATGCCTCATAACCCCAACCAATTAGACCCAAACTCCTCTCCCTCCTAACCCAAACCAACTAGATCTAATCTTTTCTACCTCTCCACCCAAAACTGAAAAGAAAAAACCAAAACCAAGCTAAAATAAAAGAAAAAAAAAACAAAAAAACAAAAACCCAGAGACAGACACAGTAACAATTATTCAATTAAGCATGGCCATGCTGGAAAAACAGCAAAAACAAACCAGAAAACGGGTAAAATCATCTAACAAATCTTATTTATTCTCTCGCTCAGGCAACTCACAAATTAAATTCCACGCACTGGTATGGATCGCCCACCGTTAGCATGAGATGTAACAATACCAAATGTAAAAAGGCATAATCAGGGAAGCTAAGGGAAGCTAGAAAACAACGCCCACATGCCTGCCTCCTCTCCACTTTCATTTCCTGTCATAAGGACGGAATGCCCATCCTCGCCTCGCTTCACCTGTACAACCTCCCTAATGCCGCAGGCTTATACTAATTATATCGATATAGGATTGGATGGGATATTTATGTTTTAGGGATTTCGTATGCTTAAAGATTTTGGAATCGGACAGGCTGGCACCAGGTGAGGCGGTTATAATTTGAATTTGAAATGTGGCCGTTGAGTTTGAAATCAAAATTCACCAACATCACCTCCACCTCCGTATATATATAATTAAAATATTGCTTTGATATTAATGTTTTAATTTCTTCTTTAATTATTATTATTTGCTCATGAATATGGTAGAGTTTAAAAGGACTGGGTTATTTATTTTTTATGTAATTATCAAGCTAAGAAATATAATGTACTATATAAAATGGTTGGTTTAATATTATATTGGTGTGTTTTATCTTTTTTTAGAGACTTGCATATATTAAGAATATTTGTTTGCATCATCAAGTTTATCTCACACTAGACAATTCCAACTAATCTTTCACTTGCACATTAGTTCATTGTGCTCAATATGTTTCTTTTACAAATGCCAAAAAGTATTACAACAAACTAACTTGTTCTCTATCAATATCACTCAAAATGCTAACAAACTTCAATTGATCTCTAACCATGTTTTAAGAGGCACCTTCATACATAACTTGTGCCTTTCCTCCCTGCCTTTAGAAAACAAAATATTATCAAAGGCATACATCCAATACCTACAACTCTTTTTAGCTATAAATACCTTTATTTTCCTTCCAATCATCCATCAATCACACTGCAATACTTTTCCTCTCACTTCTTCCATCTTCCACATACTTTTCCATGGAAAGAAGTAAAGCATGGTGACCTTTGACTAGAGGTCATGGTATTCCCTAATCACATTGGAAAGAAGAAGCATGCTATTAATTCCTACATTTCTCATGGATTGCTAGGCTATATCCATTTTTGTCTTCTTTCAAACACAATACTTGTTTTCAATAACTCTAATAGCATCCACACCAATAATGATTTTATCATTGATACACATTCTCTTTCCTCACAGACAAGCACCATGACCCGATGCCTCCTTTCAAAGGATTTTGTACAAATCTGTAATCTCTATTTTATGTTCTTGAGTTTTCTTTTGGGGCGGAATACAACAAATCACATGCATACCATATATGCCTCTCCTAGACAATATTTCTAAACTATGGTATTGGGGGGTAATCACCCGCTTTTCTAAAACCGAGAATAATATTATTTTCGATGGGTTAAAATATATTATTTTTATTGGCAAAAAATTGCATCTCCCTCTTCTCTGCAATAGTGGAGCCATTTCCGAAGAAATGACATCCCAACCTCAATCACATGGCTTTATGAATGTCAAAATAAAACTCCATTACGTTCTTCCACAGATTGTGACCTAACTCCTTAACGTTGTCTTCATAGAGTTGGGACAAAGGCTATGTGAACCATCTAACATTCACTTAATGCATTGGAGAAATTTGAACAAACTTTTCATCTTTTCAATAGTTGAGATATGG
>APFE031482013.1:1256-21043 GCA_000404065.3 Pinus taeda
TACTGTTTCGGGACGTAGAAATGAAGACCCTGGATCTAGTTTCTACCATCCAAGTTGCGAGGAATTTTGTATTCATTAAATTATGGACTATTCATAAACAGATGGCTGCGTCCATACTGTGTCCACATGTGTCTGTACTTATGATGTGTTACGAGATCATTCCTATATCAGAGCAGTAGTTAGTCTTCTAGTCAGTTTTTCAGTCTCTTAGTCAGTTTTTATCTGAGTATGGGAATGCCTACCTCAGCGATGATATGATCTCATATATATATTTTGCATTGAATGTTTTTACAGGTTCCAACCGGGCTCTCCGCAAGATGATCCTCGAAATGATAAATCACTTCACTCTTCCTATATGATAAATGAAAAATCCTCATATACTACAGACTTCGCACTTTAGGGGGCAATCTGTTACACAAAAATATCGTCACCTTGATTATTTGCAGTCGGTGTAGGCCTATCATCACCTATACCAGCTTCCTAAGCAAGTCTTAATCCTCAACTCTTCAAAACAAGCTTGAGAAATGAGAGAAAGACATCGAAAAAGCAATGTAACTCTGGTTGCGCACTTTCTCTTACTTTTTCCTGCAGGCCCGCACCTTTTGTTCAAGTTATCTGCGTACTTATACGCTCTGTATGTAAAGGGGAAGGTGCGTACCCCTGTAAAAGTCAAAAGGCGCAATATTTATCTTAAAAAACTCATCTTGGGTTAATTCTAGAGTTTTCTAGAAGTATTTGTTACATGGATTGTTCGCTCCAAGTGGTTCATGCATCCCATAATAGGAGGAACTAATCCCTTGTTGAGAGGAGCTATCCCTTTGAAGGAGGACTCTATCCCTTTGAAGAAGGAGCTGGTAACTGATCTCGATTGCACTATAAATTGAGGCATTGGGTCAGTGGCCAGGGAGGTTAGAAGCTGAACTTTTGAGGGTAAATGCTAGTGAAATCAAGACTTCCTATTTGAGCTTAAGAGGAGAGATCACATACCTTTTTGGCCTCATTGGGGAGTGAGTGAAGCTTGTCAAAGTAGAGGAGACTTCTTGTTGGACCCCGGAAGGAGCTTGTACAACGTCAAGGCAAAGGTTGTAAGGTTCTTCTCTTTTGAATTAATACAATCAAACTCATTTTTCTCAACAAGTATCTCATGTTATTTGTTTCATGGACTCCTTGACTTTCATGTTGAATATGTTTTATAATAATGGATATTCAGGTGCTATTTAATCATTTGCCTTGTTTGTGTTTGCAGGTTTGTGACAAAGGAACTTACTTGGATCGAAGGAGCAAAGGCATCCCCAAACTTGCGTTGGACATGAGGTAGGCCTTAAACACATTTGTTTGCCATTATTTATAAAGCGCATTTAGAGAAAGATAGTGTCTGGTTGGTTTGTTTGTCATTAGGTCTTCATTAGATTCTAGGAAGGTCTATCTTGTCCGCAAGATCGACTCATTCCGCGTGACATGACTTTATCAAAGCCATCCGAGATAAGGGCTTGGTTGAGTTCCTGCATTTTACCTTCAACATATTTTTTTCCTTTAAAAATGTTGCCATATTCATTCTTGTTCCAATCTTTGAGCCTGAGCTTGATATGTTTTAGTATTTTTTGAAGAAGGAACATTCTTATGCCCTGAATATTAAAATCTTCTAACCACTAGTTGGCAATGTTGCTGATGAAATCTGGGTGGGAGAGCCAAATATTCTCATATCTAAAAGGTTTATTCCTAGGGGTACCAATGCCCTGAACCTCAAGTTGAACTGGCCAGTGATCTCAGCCTCCAAAAGGGAGAACTCTTGCTACCATTTCCTTGTAATTGAGCATAAGGTCCTCTAAGATTATGAATCTATCTAATTTTGAGGCCACCTGAGACTCTCCTCCTCTTTTATTGTTCCAAGTAAAGATACCATTACACATTACAATGTCCACTAGCTTCATATTATCTATAAAAGTTTGAAATGCCAAAGAGTCTTTACTTAGAATTTTGGTTCCCTCTTTTTCTCCGAAAGTGATTTGATCATGTTAAAATCACCCCCCAAGATCCACGGTATTCCCACATGTCTATCTCTGAGATCCTCCATAGAATCTAGAAACTTGAATTTACTATCCATTCTTTGGGGGCCATACACATTCGTGACTAGATAGGTTTCCTTATCTCCCACAGGCTGAATGACCACTGATAAATAATCCCTGGATGCCTCAACATCTATAATGCCAATTTTTTGGGGGTTCCAAAGAGTGAGTATGCCTCCTGTTGTATTCTCTGCTTTGAATTCCAGAAACTCAAATCGATTAAGCCATTTGCTATGAATTTCTTTTATTTTTTGAATGGAACATTTAGTTTCCTGGATGAAGATCACATCCGGTGCTGCTTGTTTCTTCTATTACTAAGTATTCTTTGTTTTATTTTACTGCCTAGACCCCTAATATTCCAAGAAGTGAACTTCATTATTAAAGATTTGTAAAGGAGTAGTTGGTTAGGTCTTTCATCTTACCTGAATCTATCATTAGCTTTCCACATTCCATCAATAGCTCGTTCTGCTTTTTCCTGCCTCTTTTCTTTCCTGGGTTTCTAGGTGCTAATCCTAGTGTGGTTTTCATAGTTTTCACACCTTCGCTGCCCTGCCTTTCATTGTTTCTTTGCTTCTCCAGCCCTTAAATTGGCCTGATTTTTCCATATAAACAGCTGCTGAACTATATTGAACTCCTCTGGAGGTAACAAGTCTAACCCCTCCCTGGTTCCTTGTTTCAAGAATCCTTCCATATCTAGGTTCTCTTTATCAAGAACCTCCTGTATTTCGTGGTCCTCCATCTCCATCTCACTCTGGGTCATTTCCTAGTCCATCTCCAGTTCTGTATCACTCATCATAGTATCTTTCTGTTCATTAATATCTTGTGTTTGTTCACCATCTCCTTCATTCTCCTCCTCCATTGGACTTCCTCCCTTTGCCTGATCTGCTTTTGTTATCTCTTCTTCTTCTTCTAGTACTTGGAACCTGTTCTGACTGGCCTGTTGCCCTTTTGTTTGATGTAGCTTTGGCCCCCTTTTGCCTCCTTTTCCTTTATTTACCACTTTGTGAAAGCTTCAGTATCTTTCAAGATGTTAGCTCTACTCTTGTTTTCTATTTTACTGAGAGAGAAGTCTCTAAATAGGTGCCCATGCTCATGGCATTTGCAACATCTGAATGGAATATGTTCATAATCCACTGTTTGCACCCATTCTTCATCAAACACTTCCAAGATTACCTCATTCAGTACAGCTCCAGAGAGATCCATCTCCACACATATTCTTGCAAAGGAAGTATATTTTCCCCTTCTAGTGGCCTCAGAAGCTTTGACAAAATGCCCTAACTTATTTCCTATGGCAAATAAGGATTCTGTTTGCCAGTAATCAAGAGGTAGAGAGTAGAGTCTAACCCAAACCGGGACCAAGGTAAAAGTCTCATGCTTTGGGACAAAATTCATAATCCATGGTCACATATAAAGGCTTGCTGCTGCATAAAAGTAGGGCCCTCCTTCAAACACTCTGTCCTTATCTTCAATGTTTGCAAAGACCACAGTAAAGTATCATTTTGACCCAAGATGTAGGTCTATGCTTCCTTTTGGTTTCCAGTGGTATTTAATCCACGTTTGTAAAGATTTTTCAGTGGGCCATAAGCTCATGTATTTACAAATGATTGCATATGTCTGCATGTGGTCCCTCTGTTCCTGCAGAGTAGGATCACTTAAAACTACTCTGGGTGTGATTGTAGCTTTGGGTTTACATGGTCCCTTTTGTGCTTTGTATTTTGTTCCCTGTTCCTTGTATTCTTCCTCATTTTCTTTAGGGTTGTTTTTCTCCCTTGATTTAGTACCATCTTGCTCCTCTTCACTGTTCCTTTTCCTTCCTTCTGAAGAACCTCTATCATATTCTATCGGTTTTTTACCTCTGCTAGCCACAGCTTGCTTGTAGGAGGGAGTGGAGCTCCCTCCTTTCTGTCCTTCCATGGAGAACAACCTCTGCAAAAGCATGTAACCCTAGCTAATCGCTCGCGTGCTCCCTCTCTTTCCTATTTGTTCAACCCTCACATCGCTTTAGTTGTCCTTCCTTTCTTCAATATAATATATTCTCAAGTTTTTTTTTATAAATATTAATAATTTATTTGGTGCTTTCTTTCTTCAGTTTTTTTTACCCAGCATTGTAGAGTAGCTTAGTCCCGAACACTCAAGTTAAAAATTATGCTCTAACAAAAATTGCATTAAAATTTCTAACTTACATTCGTCAATAAAAAATTAGATAAATTGATTACTTGCTTAGGCATAAAGACTTGCATAAATTTTAGTGGGTGGTAACCACTAGTAAGTCTACACATTTACAATTTTGCTCCTACATAAGTACTAAGGAAAACATAAATAGTGGTGGGAAGTAACTCCTAAGTATATTTATTTACATCTTATTCCTATCCATTTTTATGCAAAGATTTCCTTAAATTATGGTGAGAAGTACCTAATGGTAAAGATGTTATTTACTAAAGTATGATCTGTTTTCTCGAGAATGATTGTTTACCTACAAAGCTTAAGAATAAAAATTCACTACACAATACCTAATTATCATGTATGAATATTGAAATCATATCCATAAATTATATATAAAACATATGAAGCAGAAATTTTTCAAACATTATAAGTTGTGTTCTAAACTAATAGTAGTCAACATAAAATCTATTGTTAGAATCATGCCTTGGCGGTGACTAAAGAATGAATATGTTAATAAAACTACTTCACTATATTAAATAAATTTAAAATATATTAAAAACTTTAATATTGAAAATAAATTTAGAAATTAATAATAATAAATAGTATATAATTTAAAATTAATATAATAATAGTTATATTTTTTTAAATTATAATGTAAATGATTTTATTTCAATAAAAGTTAAATTTATTTTTTTTCTTGGAGAAAAAACACTTATAATTATATTCATAAAAAAATAAAACAAAGGTAGAATGCATTTAGAAAATACGCCTCATGGTAATTGGCTATAGGTAATGAGGTATAAAGTAAAGAAAACAACTGAGAAAATATAAAAAAATATGTCATACAACAATTACGGTTAAATGTATATAGAGTAAAGAAAACAATTGAAAGTAAATAAATAAATAAATAAATCATATAACAATTATGGTTAAATGTAGGAAAAATCATTTAACTTTTCTTTTACTATTTATGAATCAAAATTAAATATAGGAAGAATCATTTAACATCTTTTTACCATCCATGTGGATTTGGATAACAAGGAGCAAAGTGAGGTAGTAAATTATCAACAGTGAATTATAAAAAAAAATAAAAAAATTAGAAAATATAGAAAAAATATCATACAAAAATTGAAATTAAATGTGAAAAAAATCATTTAACTTTTCTTTTACCATCTATCCAGATTTGGATCAACAAAGACCAAAGTAAAAAAAAAAAAACCATTAAGAAAATATGGAAAAACTATCATACAACAATCGAAGTTACATGTAGGAAGAATCATTTAACTTCTCTCTGGATTTGGACTAACAAGGACCAAAGGGAGATCACGTCCCGAAAACTATGGTGAAAGTCATTTGTTAATCCATGTACATGTGGTCGTTTGGTGCCCCCACATCCCATCAAAACATGTAATTTTTTTTATTAAATCTTAATCTATATGATTAATATTTATATTTAATTATTAAATAAAATATAAATAATAATATAAAGGTGTCATTTAAGGTTAATCTATATGATCAGTAAATTTAATATTTAATTATTAAATATAATATAATAATATAAGGTTATCACTTTGATATCAAGTACAATTTGTAGGATATTTTTCATAGCATTACTTATAGTTTTCTTTAATTTGATTATGCATTGTAAATTTGTAAACTTGTTATGTATGATTTATATGATATGTTATATTTTAACATATTTTAAATAAGATGATGTAATATATTATTCATTAATTTTATAAATTTAGTTGGTAAATTTTATAGGTGAAATAATATGATTAAATATTTATATAAAATTTATCTAGTTTTGAAGGCGGTTTTCCAAGTCTATTTATCTTTGATCTAAATCTCGTGATATCTTGACTTTAAGTCTAGCTTGGTGAAGTATTTAGATTGTTGCAATTGATCCAATAGATTATATATTCAAACAAGGGTTACATGTTATTGAGCATAATTTTGTTTAACAATTGTAATAAAAACACATCTTGCAAGTCTCATCTTCTTTAGCACGATGATGATGGGTGACACACACGGTGAGGCACTCAATAAAATGACACCCTATTCTAGTAATTGTTAAAACTGCTTCTTCACCTCATTTGCTTCTTAACATACTAATTTAACAATCCAGTGTTTGGCAACGATGAGTCTAGCAACAATTGGATCTCGTGATCCACTTTGCTCTTGGGAAATAACCCTTTAGGCTCCTAGAACACACCCCTATATGCCTATATAAACTCTTCCATCTATTATTTTTGTTCCTTAGTACACCCCTCAAGGGATGCATTTAATCTCATTGACTCTTTTACATACTATTTTTCCCTTAAAAGCATTAAATCATACTTCTTGTTAGAACTAATTAGTTTATTGGCTTGGTTGACACTTATGAGTAAAATTATGGGATTTCCATAGTGTGCATTGATGATGAATGATTTGCCATCCTTCATGAGGCGATATTTGTTAGTTCTTTGCATGGATATGTCATCCCACATGTACATATAGGGACTTCCAAAAACTACTCCGCATCCATCAAGGGGAACTACATCTACTTCTACTTCATCAATAAATTTAGCACTAGTAACAAATCTTATTTTGCATTATTTGGTTACCTTTATTTCTGCATCCTTAGTTACCCATTCCAATGGATATGAGCTTGGATGATCACAAACTTAGAATCCCAATTTGTTGACCAACTCTATTGCAATGAGATTCACTAGTAATCTTGAGTGGAAAAGAGCATCAATTTTTGTCTTCTTGACTTGTATCTTTGTAAAAAAATGTTTGGTCATTTCCTTCTCTTCTTGTTGTTAAAGGCGACTAAAATTCACCCCCTTCTACACTGATGTGTATATAATCTTCTCATCCACGTCTAAGTTGCTTTCCACCTAATTTCTTGAATTAGTGGCCATGACATTTTTCTTCTTAGCATCTTTCTTTTTGTTATTCGTTTTGAGCTCTGGATGCAACTTCCAAACTTCTCCTCTATATGATTATCAATGTTAGCGTGGTTGCAGTGGTTGTTAGGATCATTGCACTAGTGTTCTATGGTTGTTATCTTTTCTTCTTTTTTCCCTTTCACTTCTTCTTCCCCTCCTTAAAATCTTCTTGGTGCTCCTTCTACTTTGGCCCACTTATTTTCCCTTTTTTCTTGCTTATTTTATCTGGATATTGTGATTGTACACAAGGTTTGTCCACCAATATGGGTTTAAACAACATTAATTTCTTCCATATATGGTTTTGTAGACCCCTCAGATACTTGAGGTGTACATTTGGGTTGTTTGGGGAGATACCCAACATTATGGTCATGTTTATAAATTTCATGGTGTACTCCTATACATTATACCCCTACTTCTGCTTTAAGTGATACCATCTGATCCATTATTACTCTACATAACCCATAGGGTAGAATTGCGATTTTATGAAAGTTTTGAAATACTCCCACTTATTCACTGGTGGATCTGCCTCCAACCTTAGGGTGTCCATGTGCTTTCCCCCAAGTCAGGGCACGACCCTCTAATTTCATCTAAGTAAATGAAATCATATGTTCATCCTCTATATGATGAACATTAAAATAGAATTCTACCTTTTGCATCTAGTAATTTAAATTTAGAGCATCAAGATGACCTTGATATGGATTGATGTCAACCTTTTCTTCCATATTGAATAAGGATTGTGAATTATTCACAACAATCAAACTAGGTTGATCCTTTTTAGGTTATTTCTTAAATTTCCTCTTTGGTTCTTCTTGATCTACCGATTTCCCATCTGATCCGACCTCCATGTTAGAAACCCTATCTTCTTTGAATATCTTAAGCTTATTTGTCAAGGACACCATGAGGAGGTTCACATTATGATTTATATCTATGACCTATGCTTCCAACCATTTAAACCTCTCATTTGTAGGATCTTAAAGGTTATTAACAAATCTGTCAGCCATGGATGTGGTTTTATGATTTTTGGTTTAACATACTTGGATTCCTTGCTGTTGGCATTATGATATAGGTGTTGTCCTTGATGGCAACTCACTCAGAGGTATGATACAGGTGTTTCCGTTGGTGGCAACTCATTCAGAGGACGAATCTTAGTACAGTAGGTCAAGAGAGAGATATACGCAGGCTCACTATATACAAAGGCGTGTATACACGCGGGATTGCTGAACAAAAGTCGCGTATGCGTATGCACGCACATTCATGCATGGAAAAGTACGTACATGTGGGAAAGCTTATCTTTGGGTCCGTGGTATTTAGAACTATCGTATTTGGTACTTAGTATTGCGTCCGAAATGTTGAACCCAGGTATTGGGTCCCTAGTATTGGTTCTACATGGTTTTGGACCATGGTATTGAGAGAAGCCTAAACCTATATAAGGAGAAGATCATTAGGCCAAGGTAGCAAGCAAGGTGAAGAATATTTGATGAAAGGTGAGATCGAGCATACTGGTTATGGGTTTGTGATCTGAATCAAGGATGCTCCTATGCAGTTGATAAAGCAAAGGTAAAAGTAATTATCTTTAGATCTGTACGCGGGTTCTCTCTGGCGAAAGTGCGTATACATGCCAGTTTGACACAATCAAGTAGTGTATACATTATGAGAGTTGATGTTTCAGGTTGCTACAGAGTTCTGGGCTCTGGTCTGTGTTCTGGTAACTGTGTTTTGATGACAGGTTTTCAGTGATTCAGTATTGGTTGATTCAAAGATTAATGATGTAGGTATAGTTGATGATTGTATTGTAGTGGTGATTGTTTTGTGTTTGTGGATCCAGTTTGAAAATTTATGAAACATGGTCCCTGCAAGAAAAGAGAAGGTTGTAGCCTTCTATAGGTCAGCGCCTACGTACTAGTACATCAGCTAGTACAAGAGCTAAGCGGGTTGTAGCTCCCTTCTAGGAGAGTCTAGAAAACGAGAGAAGGTTGTAGCCTTCTGCAGGTAGAAGCCTGCGTACTGGTATAAGACTGCACCAGTACAATTGTAAAAAGAAGTTTCTTATTAAAGAAAGATAGAGACGAATTGCAACAGGTGGTTTTCACCCACATTGGGTTTCCACCTTATATCATGGTGTTCATGTGTGCTCTTTATTTGTGATGATCTGTTATGTTTTACTGCAATGTTTATGTTAATATGGTTAATGATGTTCTAAGGCACTTATTGAAGATCAACTAACTGAATCATAAGTTTATTGGATATACGCTAGTTGCATTGAACACAGTTGTGTATATATGTGGGTACCCTTAACTGAAGTAGCGTATATGAATCTGAGTATGAAAATGAAAAGATTATTGATTTGCTAATACTGATTCACCCCACCCTCTCAGTATTATTTCCAACAATTGGTATCAGAGCAGGTTCTTCAGAAGAAGCTTGACCGCTTGAAGGAAGATCTATCATCATGAGCAACTACGAGAGAGAGGCATCCATCAGGTTCCAATTTTTTATGGGAGAAACTTTGTCCACTGGAAGATAAGAACCACAACATATCTACAATCGCTTGGAACGGATGTTTGGGGAATCGTGGAAGGAGGATACACATATCCATCAGCAATTCCTACAGATACAACAAAGAGAAGGCAATATGAACTCAATGCCAAAGTTGTTACTGTTTTATTGGGAAGTTTGTCACAATCAGAATTTATGAAGGTCATGCATTTCAAAACAGCCAAATAAATATGGAACAAAATCATTCTAAGCTACGAAGGAGATGAACAGGTAAAACGAGTAAAGCTTCAAACTCTCAGAATACGGTATGAAAATCTTAAGATGCATAATAATGAAAGCATAGCTAATTATTTCCTGCGTATAGATGAGATTGTCAAATGTATGAGGAATCTGGGTGAAGAATTTAAGGAAGTTGTCTTAGTTGAAAAGGTTTTAAGATCTTTGTCTACTAAATTTGATTCCAAAGTGTATGCCATAGAAGAAAAGGAGGATCTGCATAAAATCACTATGACGCAGCTTCACGGAATCTTAACTGCTTATGAGATGAGAAAAGAAGGACCATCAGATATGAGAGAAGCTACATTTGAAGTATCAACAAATGAATTAGGATACATTTCAGAAGGAGAAGATGAGGTAAATTTTGTCAAGAATCTTGAACGGGGATCTAGAAGGTTAAAAGGTAAGCTACCTTTAAAATGCTCTTCATGTGGTAGAGTTGGTCACTATGCTGCTAGATGCCCTCATAACAAAGGAAAAATGTCCGAAGAAGGTAATAGAAGTTATTATACCCATGTTAAAAGTAATGACTCATTCAATATTAATGAAGACATTAAAAGTCTCATGGCATATGAAAATAAGGATGTAGAAATAGAAGAAGTTACTAGATTAAAGGAACAATTGGAGTCAGTAACCAGAGTAAGGGAGCAATTGCAGGATGTAGTAAAAGATCAGAGCATAACAATTCAGAGACTTGAATCGAAGATCCTCTCTCTAAAAGAAGATCTTAAAGAAACAAATAAGTAGAATAGAGAAGCTCTTGAAGAACAAGAACATGAAGTGATAGACGACTATTTCCTCCATTGAATAATATTAAAGGTTATGTATGTCATAATCTTGGACATGTTGTAGCCAGATGCAGAAGTAGAATGATTCAAGACCGTCAAACAAGATCATCACATTCCAGGTACTTCAAAGGATATTTTTTTGCTTGCAATATGTTTGGTCACAAAGCAATTGATTGCAATAGAAGGAACATGAAACATGTAAGATGTTATGCATGTAACAAATTTAGACATAAAGCAAGGGAATGTAGGAGCAAGATTCAAACTCCAAAGCAAGAGGATTATACATCATCACAATTCCAAGTATTGAAGAAGACAGAATTAGAGACAGAAAGATGTGACATAACTCAGTTGGCTGACATAACAGACACAGGGGAAATTGAAAGTGAAGACCTTCAGTATTCCATCTTGCATACGCTGATATAATAAAGATAAGTCACGTATATACGCGATCTAGAGGCTGCAGAGTCGCATATACGGAGCTCAGAGGAAAAAGGCAGCAAAATAGACTCAGGAAATGGTTCGGTCATAGTTGGCATAGGCTCAAGGGGAGCATGTACTTCAAATAATGTATTGTTGGCATTATGGTTAGAAGTCTTTTGTAATGATGATTAATGATACATTTTGCTGGTTGATCAATAGAATGGTATTGTAGGTTACAAGACTCGATGTTGATGCTTATAATGCAGATCATATATGGTATATGATGGTGGCTAATGACTACCATGGTTTTGAATAGATTGCTGGTCTTTGTTATAAAGGCCTTCGCATGTGCTCAGGGGGATCATGGATTGGTACATCTTGGCATGTACAAAGGGGGAGCTCAATCAGAGATTTCAGCAAGTACTCAGAAGGAATATGGACAACAAAGAGAATATTTTGGTCCACCCTTTGCCCTTGATGTCAAAGGGGGAGAGTGACTTGGTGTGGTGGTTGCCATCAAGTCCAAAGGGGGAGATTGTTGGCATTATGATATAGGTGTTGTCCTTGATGGCAACTCACTCAGAGGTATGATACAGGTGTTGCCCTTGGTGGCAACTCATTCAGAGGACAAATCTTAGTACAACAGGTCAAGAGAGAGATATACGCGGGTTCACTATATACAAAGGCGCGTATACATGCGGGATTGCTGAACAAAAGTCGCGTATGCGTATGCATGCACATTCATGCACGGAAAAGCGCGTACATGTGGGAAAGATTATCTTTGGGTCTGTGGTATTTAGACCTATGGTATTTGGTACTTGGTATTGTGTCCGAAATGTTGAACCCAGGTATTGGGTCCCTAGTATTGGTTCTACATGGTTTTGGACCATGGTATTGAGAGAAGCCTAAACCTATATAAGGAGAAGATCATTAGGCCAAGGTAGCAAGCAGGGTGAAGAATATTTGATGAAAGGTGAGATCTAGCATACTGGTTATGGGTTTGTGATCTAAATCAAGGAGGCTCCTATGCGGTTGATAAAGCGAAGGTAAAAGTATTTATCTTTAGATCTGTACACGGGTTCTCTCTGGCGAAAGTGTGTATACACGCCGGTTTGACACATTCAAGTAGCGTATACATTATGAGAGTTGATGTTTCAGGTTGCTGCAAAGTTCTGGGCTCTGGTCTGTGTTCTGGTAACTGTGTTTTGATGACAGGTTTTCAGTGATTCAGTATTGGTTGATTCAAAGATTAATGATGCACGTATAGTTGATGATTGTATTGTAGTGGTGATTGTTTTGTGTTTGTGGATCCAATCTGAAAATTTATGAAACGTGGTCCCTGCAAGAAAAGAGAAGGTTGTAGCCTTCTATAGGTCAGCACCTACATACTAGTACATCAGCTAGTACAAGAGCTACGGGGGTTGTAGCTCCCTTCCAGGAGAGTCTGGAAAACGAGAGAAGGTTGTAGCCTTCTATAGGTAAAAGCCTGCGTACTGGTATAAGACTGCACCAGTACAATTGTAAAAAGAAGTTTCTTATTAAGGAAAGATAGAGACGAATTGCAACAGGTGGTTTTCACCCACATTGGGTTTCCACCTTATATCATGGTGTTCATGTGTGCTCTTTATGTGTGATGATCTGTTCTGTTTTATTGCACCTGTTTATGGTTAATATGGTTAATGATGTTCTAAGGCACTTATTGAAGATCAACTAACTGAATCATAAGTTTATTGGATATACGCTAGTTGCATTGAACACAGTTGCGTATATACGTGGGTATCCTTAACTGAAGTAGCATATATGAATCTGAGTATGAAAATGAAAAGATTATTGATTTGCTAATACTGATTCACCCCCCCACTCCCCCCCTCTCAGTATTATTTCCAACACTTGCAACTCCCCACAATATACCCAAAGAAAATTGATTTGACAATAATATGATCCAAAAATTTCCATGGATGTTCCACTAAATAGCTCATCGCAACAAATATGATAAATTTATACTAAAAATATGAAATCTATATTATGAGAGTTATTTTCCTTGGAGTTATATATTTATTAAGTTATTTTTTTTATAAATGTAATATAGAAAATGAAGAAAATAGAGGATATACAAAAAATAAATTTCTCACAACCATAATAACACAAGATATGACCTAGGAAACCCTTTCGAGAGAAAACCCAACTTGAAGGTGAGGTTGCTTTTCTACCTCTTCCTCTAAATGGAAATGGATGTTAGTACTTTTGGTATGTGGGATGCTACTAAGCAAAAACCCTCTATTTTTTCTCTCTCCCTATCCATTTTCAGCTATTGTGTTTATCTATGCAACAAAATGCACTTGAATAGAATAAACCCTTTTTTCCTCCTAGTGGCTTTATTATAACATATCCTGATATCCTACTAGTGGTTAAACTTGACTCCTTAAACTCTTAACTATTGTTACAACATCAACTCTTTCAAAGTATTCTTCATCATGATCATGTGGGTAGCCCCTTTTCCATGAATAACGATGTTTGATGTGGCATCTTCTCAAATCATGGTGGTCAAACACAAGGATTTTTCAATTTTTGTTATTTTTGGAATCCAAAACTAATTATCTAAAATGAACATGGAGATGTGGCCCAGTGAGACCAACTGAATTACGTAGGTATGATCAGCGTGGTGAGAAGCCAGTTGCTCCCATAGTACATAACCTAGATGCGGCATAGACACTGATAGAGATAGAGCACAATCTTGAGATGTTGACTTTGGACATCTCGAATGTCGTGATAGATGATCTGCCTCTCCGCTACCAGAGGCATACTGCATGGGTTCCTAGACCTATTAGCCTTTTTCTACGACAAGTAGCTCATGTTATTGTATGCTACCATAATCATCATCATGCGTAGTCACTAGTTTGAGGGCTAGAATTTTTTTTTTGATGATGTATCAACATGTTTGGAAAATAAAGGCCACACGACCTCATGTCTTTTTGATGAATTTTTTTGTAAAAGGCACACTATTTATAGAATCTTATATAATGAAAACTACTAATTCTATTTCTATCTATCTTGTACAATATATGAATGAATATTGCATTGATTTATTTACAAATGTTCTACAAGTTCCAATTTAACACATAATTAGCTAACGCATATGTTAATGTGTTTAAATTTCTTGGAATATGTTGATACTCAATATAATCAAATTCCCTTTCCAAGAGGCGAACCCGCAAAAACATCCTTAACACAGAAGCACTTCTAACTAAATAAAATCATTTAAATGTAATACCACAGGTTGCGAATCTAACCTAAAGATCAATCGATGAATGCCAAATGCAATGACATCAGATAATAGCTCAATCATTGTGTTATATTCTGCAATATTGTTCGTTGTTTGACTGAGGCATATCCCATGAATAGAAACTAACTCACATGTTGGCGAATAAATGACCCAGGTTGTAGAAGACAATTTCCAAATACTACGACTATGTTAGGTCCCTATACTACTAGTGTAACCCCTTATTTTTATTAGTGCAACCCCCTTACTATATTGTTGTGCCCATGTAGTACCCATATTGTTATTATTGTAGTACCACTATTGTTATTGTTGTTCCTTTACATTATTTTTCGTATGTCAGCTCTGATTATATTATGACCCCTTAGACTCCTATATATAGAAAAGAGGTATTGTCATTTGCATCATCCAAGAATTGTTCATTTGTGTAATGTAAGGGAGGTTTCCCCCTTGAAGAGGTTGATTTCTAAGGCGTTGATCTTTTTTTTCTATCTTTTTGTGAGCTAGTTTCATAACATTTGGTATTAGAACTTTGGATTCTAGGGTTTCACTGCTCCAAACAGGTCATCGCAAAATTTTCGCTATAACTTTTTCACTATGAAGTTTCAGACGCTTAAAAAAAAAACCATTTGAGATGCAATCGTTTAGAACCTCGAGTCCAAATTTTAGATATTTTCTTGCTATACTTTTGGAGAGATGATCTGATGAAGTTAGGGTTTTTGCAAGCTCCGGAAGTCCATCTCAAACAGGTCATCATGGCATTTTCGCTATAAATTTTGTTCTACGAAGGTTCAAACTCCAAAATCTTTCTGAAGCTCGGGTCTAAATTTCAGATCTTGTCTCGCTATATTTTCGGAGATATGATCCAAGGAAGTTAGGGTTTTTGCAGGCTCCCAAATTACATCCCAAATAGATGACTTTGGGAAAATCATCATAACTTTCTCTCTAAGCATCAGATTGAAATTTCATAAGAAGTTACAGAAAGAGAACAAACTATAGTTTTCTGTGTATCATTTTCAGGTCCGACGTTCAAAACAATGACATGTGGAACACTGTACAAGTTCACTGTACTGAAAAAGTATATAATCAAGTCATCTTGGGAGATTGGGCATAACTCTTTCTTGGAGAATCCAATTCCGATCAGACTGGTGGCATTGGAAAGAGGATGCAGAGGGCTACCAGAAGTCATAATTTCAGAATTTGGAGATTTGAAACTACATATTTACATTCATTTCAATATCGCTATTAAAAGAAAGAAAAAGAGATATGAGGAAGTTTGATGGCAAGGATCCGGTAACATGGATACTACAGATGGAGCAATATTTTGATCTACATGATATGCAACTATTATAAAAGGTATGTATTGCATCTTTATTTTTAGAACCGAATCAGTTTGTATGGTATAGAGGGCTTTGTTCTCGTAAAGCACTTGTCACCTGGTCAATTTTCACAGAGGAAATGATAGCACATTAAGAGGAGACAAAGAGCAACACCTTCTTTAGCCAATTGATAAATCTCAAACAAAGGGTTGTTGTAGCGGCTACAACCACCCTCCAAAATTTTGGCCTGGACTAATTTCGAAGCCTCCCTTGCAGAGTTTCACTTGATGACTGCACACACTCAGGTTCACTCCGTGAGCTCGAGTGACTCTTTACATTTTCCTTGATTGTTTATTGCACTCAAGTCTCTGCATGTTGATGTCTAAGTCATGCTTGCGTCCGTTTTCTAGATATGCTCAAAGTCTTTGCTCGGTATGTGTTTGTTGTGTTCACCATGAAGGCATCTGTCGCACTCACACACAGAGTCATATTCACTGTCGCACAAGCGTCGTCTCGATCATGAACGATCAATCACGAGTGTCGCACTTGTCGCTTGCACCATCAGTCAGTAATGTTGAACATGTGTGTCCGAATGGTTTGATCATTTCATCGTCAATTCATGCGAGTGTGTGTCCATATGATCACCTATGCATCTTTCGACTGTTCACACACTTAGTCATTTTTTCTGAAGTTCTAACGACCAGACTCCTCACTGACAGCTGGACCATCACCCTACTTTCGACTCGATCGACTGTCAACCAGAGCAGCGCACAAGCACCAAGATAGCTCTTTCAAGTTGTGCTACCTGCAAGCAATTCAATCAGCACTCATGCTAACCACCCGGACAGTCGACCAGCTGTTCATCTCAGAAATTGCACAGTGCTCATGAGCAGGCCTCCCATTGCCCATTAGTTAGCTCAACTCTGAAATTGCGCAGAGATGATCAGCGAGCCAGCTTCCTAGCCTTAATGTAATTTTCCTAGCCAACATCTCCTAGTAGTAGGCTGTCTGTTCCCTCCAGGAATTGCGCAATTTTTGCTGCCAGTGACTAAGCAGCCAACTTGTAGTTCCCTATGGGAATTGCACAATTCTAGTTGCTAGTGACTGAGCAGCCAACTGAAATTTCCCTCTAGGAATTACGCAAGTCTGGCTCCTAGTGACCAAACAGCCAACTGGCAGATCCCTCTGGGAATTACGCAAGTCTGGCTACTAGTGACCCTAGCAACCAACTAGCAGTTCCCTCTGGAAATTACACAGATCTGGCTGCCAGTGACCCTAGCAGCCAACTGGCAGTTCCCTCTGGGAATTGTGTAGTTCTGGCTACTAGTTTCCCGGGTAGTTCCTCAGAAAAATTGCACAATCCTTGCCTACTGGCCCTTCATGCAAGCCCGGCCTGTTCCTCTGAAAATTGTGAAGATTTGACTTTCTAGCCCCTGTTGACTATTCATTCTGGAAAATGCGCAGAGCATGCCTTCCTTGCCCTCCTGCTGCCCTAACTGTCCCTCCCAAAATTTTTGCAATTTTGCCTCCCAACCAAGCCATATCTTGCAGACAGTCACTATTGACTCAAATTTTCTATCTCCATCCTTCAGTGACTCTTGCGTAGTTTTCATCGGCAGTTGCCCGAAGCCATCATCCAACATCACAACCCTGCTACCTCTCCCAGTCACCTGCATCTGAATGATCATGTGTCATGGTAGACTAGGGGGTTTTGGATTTGATGTTGTCTCATCATGAGTGACTGCAGGTATAGGTACACCAACAAACATGTTAAGACGACGAATGGGATGAACGAAGGGAGCACATGCAGATGGACAGGTTCACCAATAGACGAACGAACGAAGCATGTGAAGCAAACAAACGTGACGCAAATGCACCTTCGCAAACAAGTGAACCTGTCAGGCCTTCCAACATGAAAGACAGGAACAACATGCTAGAGCTTCATCAAGCTAACCAAGGACCATTAAATAATCCACACACTTCGCCATGCGGAGGTGAATCTATGATACACCTTGAAGACATCCATCACTTAGCAACACTGTAGTTTGACATACACTCCAGCAGTAGCACGAATGTACCAGCATTGTCTTGTCAAGTCATGAGTCATGTTGCCCACATCTCCACTAACAGCTTGTTGTCATTCAATGTGATGTAACGTGGAAGTCCAAGAGACCCACTTGTGAACAAGGGTCATGTAAGTCGAAAAGTCATGGAAGTCGAATAGTCATGAGCGTAGTTGAACAACCACAAGGGTCAGTTTCACCCTTGGCTATAAATACCCCCTCATTTGTACATAGAGGGTCTTTATCTCAGCTCCTCCCACATAGTCGAGAAAGTCTGTAATCTTTTCTTTGAGGAGTAAGTAGTGGATCCAACACCCCGTTGACGGGGTTAGTGATGTATGGTGTAATGATGTGTCTTGGAACTTTCGCTTAATTCAGAAGCCTGTTAACAGGCCAACATGTTTTCACATATGTATTGCATTTGTTGTAAGACTTATCTTTAACACTTGTAATGCATGTTGCTTTAACCATGTGTTCTGCATCTGAACAGATTCATTTGTTGTAATGCATCATTTTCACTTTGTTCCCCTCACAGTGAAAGAACCATTAACACAAGTACACTTACACTCACCAGGCACGCGAACCTCACTTCCCAAAGACAAAGCAGACCACTCTCATGTGCTGACAAGCAAGAGTTGAGGTAAATCCTTAGGACAATGGCAACTGAGCCATCATACCAGATGGGACTCCCACACCAAACAGTGTGAGGTCTAGTTGGGACTTCATACTGGGGTGATCCCGTAAATGTTGGTGGGCCCAACACCGTCAACAAGGGTTCAATGGCAAAGCACATTGAGTAATTCCAAAAATTGAATATAAGGGTAAAGGATATTCTAGAGAAGGAGAGGATTGATGTCTTCATAGGGACTTTAAAAGATAACATCCAACATGAGGTTTACTTTTGGGAACTTGAATCATTGGAGAAGGCATACAGGTTGGCAAAAAAAGTGGAAAGAAAAATTATGGCAACAAGGAAGTCTGCCACTCACAACTATAAAGATGGAAGTGTTGGTTCTCCTAGCCTTCCATAACATACAAGGTTGACACCACAACAATTGGAAGAAAAAAGAGAAAAAGGGCTTTGTTACAATTGTGATAGCAAATACATTAAACGTCATAAGTGTGTTGAGAATAAATTATTTTACATAGATTGTGAAGAGGAGGAAGAAAAGGATCAAGAAATTGTACTTGGTCACTTCCTTCCTTAATTCTACTTTCCCACTTTATTCCTTAATTCTACTTGGTATTTTGGAATAAGATGTTTATTTATAAATATTCATAAGCCTTTTAAGATGGGAGTTTTGTTGAGTATGCTATATTTATGTATTTATAATTTACCTTAACACAAATCAATGTATCTTTATGTTCAATAATTTTTCCCAACCTCTTTGCTTCTTTATGTTCAATAATTTTATTAACTCACATCTAATTGGTTTTTTTGTTATTGATATATTTTTAAGTATACTTCAATAATAATTCATATCAAAATATTTTATTCATAACCCACATTGGATATTTTATTCTATACAACATTAAAATATTTTCTTTTAATATTTTTTTCCTATATATAGATATATATATGAAGTTGATATCACGTGCTAAAATCTTACTCATATTCTTTTTTTACTTCTAATTACTTTACATGAAATTGTATTGGGTCATATGGACAACTCATTAAATATGCATAGCATTTTTATTTTTTCTTTCTTATTATAGTGACATTGTTTTTCTCTTCAGAGAATATTTTATTTTTATTTTAAGAGGGACGAACATAGTTACACATCCTTACACATTCCACCAAAGATAAAATACTTCAATGTCCACCATAATTTTACATCAATATCATATAGAGAGATAAAGTAATTGGAAGTAAAGATTTCCACTTTTTGATAGGAGAGAGCTGTGTAATTCCTTCACCATCCAAGACTAATAACAAAAGAATATTTGAGTGTCATATATATATATATATATATAAAGAGAGATAGA
>APFE031482027.1:0-19873 GCA_000404065.3 Pinus taeda
TGCGAATATGGTTGGTATGATTGAGGGTATGGTTGATATTGTTGAGAGTATTGCTGAGATGGTCTCCATTGTTGTTGTGGGTAACTTTGGTGCTGCCATGGCATGGGTACATTCCATGAATTCTGAGCATACATCTGATCATGTGCGGGAAATTGCAAATTATGGTTTGGGAACATACCTTGAGGTGGAGGCCTTGGCTGCCATGGTCTCTTTGCGCCCATAAAATACACATTCTCCAGATTTGTATTGGCTACCACATTACAATTCTACAAAACCTTGACTTTAGAGCAATGAAATATATCATGATTTTCAGTACAAAAGGCACAAACTTGAATGTTTTCTAATGGGCAATATTTTAAGGCATGTTTCTTCTGGCATCTTGGACAAACAATAGCCATCATTTGATCTTCCTATTCTTGTCTTTTCTTAGCTTTAAGAGTGTCAATTTAAGTCCCTAATGTACTCAACAGATCTACTTTGAATTCCTCTAACAAATTTCCTATTTCAGCTCGTGTGACACTTGCTGAAGCAGATTTTGGGGCTTTAGATGATATGGTTCTCTTTCCAACTTTGGCTTTGCTCCTAGAATAATTTTCACATAGATCAGCAATCTCTTCGAAAGGTAAGGTGGAAATATCACCTCTGCCCGTCAAATTAAGATCATCTAAGTATTCCTCTCGAATGCCCTTCAAAAATATTGTTCTAATGAGACCAAGAGTCATGGATCGATGTTTTGATTTTTGTAAATTATAGGCAAATCATTCCAAGTACTCTTCTAAACTTTCATCCTCTTGTTGATTCATCCTAAAGATATCATCTTTAGAATCCTTTGATCCACAATAAGGTTGGTATTTCCTTAGGAATATTCTTCTCATGCCATCCCAATCAGTTATTGCATGCTCACCAAGTCCCATGAACCAT
This sequence comes from Pinus taeda, assembly GCA_000404065.3. Lineage (NCBI taxonomy): Eukaryota > Viridiplantae > Streptophyta > Pinopsida > Pinales > Pinaceae > Pinus > Pinus taeda. The sequence goes on from APFE031482027.1 coordinate 922, forward strand.
CTTAGTGTTGATTCCTTTAATGTTGCTGGGAAGAGTCTAACCATATGGGCATCATCTGTTTAACCATATGTTCGACATACAATGTCAAACTCAAACAAGAATGAATCTGGGTCTTCTGAAGCCATGCCATAAAAGTTTGGTAACACAGAAGGAGGTATGTTTTTCATTTTTGTTTCCTCATCATGATTGTCTTCTGGTTCGTGGATAGGAAATTTAAAGGTTGACTCTTCCTCCTCTCCTTGATCGTATTGTTTTTCAGGAGTGGGTCTTCTTGCTGATCCTCCTCCTTCCTCAGCCATTTTTATAGATTCCTCTGGTGATTTGATTTCTTGTTCAGTATCACTCGTTCCAAAGAGTTATTCTAGAGATTGTTGAGTTATTTTTCCACTTTCTCTCTTTGTAGAAGATTCAGGGAGATGTTTCTTTTGAGATTCGTGTGCCAATAGGATTTGTCTCTCAATAAGTGTAAGTCTTTGGCATGATTTGTGTTTATCCTCTAATTTTTGTATGGTGATTTCCTCAGCTGGTGTTGTGTGTTCATTTTTTCCCAAAGGGTTTGCTCCTGGTGATAGGTTAGTTTTTGGATGGGGGGTTTTTGTGAATCTACCTTTATTATCTCTAGATCTAGGCATAAGCAAACATGACTTCTAAAGTGACAATCAAATCTATGTTATGTTTTTGTTTGTTTAAATTTTTTTATATTTCGATTTTTTTCAAAATCCTCTAACTGCGCCTCCCCGACAACGGCGCCAAAATGTAGTGGCCAATCTAGGGTGCTAGATTAGACTAGATTTATTATCAACCAAGGTAAGTAAACTTCGGGGCATGTGTCTAAAGTCTATAGACATAAAGGATTCCTAACTAAGTGTTTATTGTGATAGGCTACGGTACTCCTTTACAGAAGGTTGAGATATTTTTCCTCTCACCTTAACATTCAGATCACCTAACTTATCTAACTGTCCTAAGGATACAACATATTGCTAGACTGAGATTTTAATCCTCTTACAAGGATGCTATGCACAAAATCTCTGTCTAGTTAACACTTAAGCATTCATGAAAAATCAAAAGCACACTGAATTTTAAATGCATGAAAATAGAGTCTATGGAGATGCTTTAAAATCTAACGATGGATCAAATCTCTTACAAGATATGGTTCAATGATCTAACGATAAAATCTTCAATCTATCACCATAAATATCATTTGTGAGAATTTCTAATCGAATCGACAATGTCATAAACATGGAAATAACACTAAACACTATGCATTCTATTCAAATTCAAGAACTACTAAGGAAATGAAATTAACAGTTTACCAATCCATGCAGGGCCCGTCCATGTTTCAATGGTACACTGAAGTAAACTCAAGCAACGAGAGTATTAACGCATAAACACTGCTGGAGTAAAACCGTGACTATATTCAAGTGCTGAAGGTTGCAATCACATACAAGAGTTCTGTTCTCAAACAATACACAGAGATAATAATCGTAACTATCCCTGAAAACAAAATAATACGTAGTCTTTACCTGCCTGTCCCTATCTGAGTCGAATGCACATTCATTAAGCAGATGTTTCTGCTTTTACAATGGAGTGATTTTTGGTCATTTCTAATCTAAATAGATTTCCAAAAAAAACAAAACGAAACCGGTTTGGGAAACCATGGCTTTTTACTGCCTTTGTAACCAAAAGGTCGGGGTTTGACCAGCATGGACCGCATAACCAGGAGCTTTTGATTTGCTGTAGAATCGATTTTTCACCATGCATGTACATTCCAGGTCTCGTTCCTATCCATTGCATTGGCTTGCCTGTCATGCCACGTGTCAGATGATAAACCATTTACAGGATGTTATCACTTCCTGTAATCTTTTTGTTGAAAATTCCTAATTTCTAACATAAAAATTCATAAATTAACTTTAATGTAAACTAACAACTATAATGCTATTAATTAATCAATTTCAATGGATATAAGGGGTCTATGGAGGAAAAAGATAGACAAATGATGGTGTTTCTAGAAGAAAAAGATAGTAATGGAATGGTACCAACATCTCCCCCAAGCTCAATGACTTAGCATGTCCTCATGCTAATCCTAATGTGTTGCCTCTATACTCTATTCCTGCATGTGCCTCTGCTGCTTTTAACAATGCATCTATGTTATTCTTAGCTTGGGCATCTTTCTGAATGTGGAGCTCATGCTTCAAATTCTTCTACTTCTTCTTGAGGGCTTTCTTTTGAGTATACCATTTGGTTGCCCACTTGCAAATGTCAATTTGTTCAACCTTGAGCTCTTTGATTTGCTCCTTAAGATTCTCATTCTTCTGCTGGGTTTTCTTACTCCGAGTTTTCAACATCTCGTTCTCCCTCTTAATGACTTTCTCCAACATGTTGTCCTCCATCAGTTCTTCTTTTAACTTTTCAATTTGTTTTTCCAGCCTCCTTTGTTTCTTGATTGCAGGTGGTGACTCTTTTCCTTGCCTATTGTTGCTCTCAACTTCCATTTCGGCTTTTGGTCCAGGCTATGAGTGAGCACTGCTCTCGATGTCCATCGGTGCATGTGCATTTGATTTTGGTGGATCTTCTTGTGGCTGGGTCCTTTGTGCTCTCCTGGATCTTCTTGTATATGTAGTGAAAATTTTATCTTGCTCCATTTTCTGGGCAGCCTCTTGCCTCATCTTTCTCGTCCTCACACTACTGCTAGGTGGAGGGACATTGCTTGATTTGCGCACAGGGATCTCTTCATCAATGTCAAGCATAAATCCTGAGTGCTCTTGCTGTTCTCGTTCATCCTTTCCATCTTTGATTTGATTGGCAACCAGAAATTCTTTCCATGTCTTTCCCCTTTTTTGCACTTCAAATTCAATGAGAATTTTAATTAACCCGAAATGATACAAGCTTTTGTCCTCATTACCCTTTTTATTTTGGATAGTTTTTGACATCTTGGTCAAGCTCTGCAAGAGGAAATATGGTAAACTAATGGTGCACTGCCCTTTTAAATGTAACAGGAGTTTGATGTGGTATAAATAGACTATGTTGTAGTGACCCTCACACGTAACAAATTTTTGAATAATATACACCATTTCGTCCCATGGATGCATCAACCAGCTCCTAGGGGCACCCTTCTTCCAGTTAACAGATGAAACCCTCAACCTGGACATGAATTGGGTCCATGATTTTTCCTTGAATTGTTCTGTTTTGAAGTACTTTTCTCCTTCTGGGCTGATCCCTAAGGATTGTGCTATGGTGTCTTCTGAGATCCTAAATGAGAAATTGCATATAATTGCTTTCTCTCCATTAAATGTAAAGGAAAACTATTTAGTTACTTCCTCATTGCTCCCATTAAACTTCTCCAAGAAGGGTAGCCATTGTTTTTCTCTTAAAATTGCAATACAGTCATCGTGGTACTAAGAACTATCAAATGTGTTTAGCTCTACTCTATTAGTCATTTTGACAGAGAAACTCTTGCTCTAACCCTCTTCGTTTATTCTTAATAATTTAACAAGGGTCTTTTGGTTTGTTACGTTTGCTTTTCGCTCCACACAACCAACCTGGTAGCGCCCTCTGTTCTCAAGGTCAGCCCCTTCAGTGGCTTAGGCAGCGAATGGATGAATGCTCTTGAATTATGGTGGAGGTGGAAACTCGTGAGCCCAATTACTATGCTCCTTTCATAGCACTTGCTGTTCTCGGCCTTGTTTTGAAATCACAGTGCTGGCATTACTTGTCTTGAACGCCCTTTTTACAACTGAGAATGAAATTGAACTTTAACAACCGACTTGACCCAATTCACTATAATAATAATAGAGCGTATTCATATTCCAATGGCAGAGGAGTAGTTGTACTGGGTTGTATGAGTACCATCATGAGAACGCCATAAGCATGTATGGAGTACTGGAGTATAATAACGGATAGTTATTTGCATGAGTCGACTTGGTCGAACGATCATGTTATAACTTGGCCGATTCAAAAACAATGAATGAAATCGTGTAACATTTGGCTTTCCAATAGTTCACCACCTGTCCCTTGCTCATTGGTACTTGGCCGAATAGGGAGATGTTAGACCGATAGTAAGGTTTGATGGCCAATGAGGAGTTAATAACAAGGCTAGGAGGGTGATATAATAGAAGATTTAAAAAAATCGTAGGAGGAGTATGGGGATAGGCTAGAGTGTTGGGAAATGATACGAATTAGGAATTTGACAAGGGTGATGGATATATAGGTGTTTTCGAAATTGATCATAAGCAGTGATAGTCATCACGTTTAACACTAAAATAATCTAAGAATTTAAATGTTAAAAATAAAAATTATAACAATACATTACACTTTTATTGGTTGATCAAGAGTTGAGTTGGCATGCATAGGTAGGCCTAGTCTTTCTTGTTCAGATATGACTAATCTTTGTTGTCCATAACAGGTCCCTCTGAGATGAATTTGGATACAACAGGTCCCTCTGAGATCTGGAGAATGTTTGTGCATCTTCTTTGAAATCTGGAAAAGAACTATATGTGTGCAACTTCCTTGATCTTTGGTGTTTGATGGAGCCTCGATGACAAGCAACCTTTGAATCTTTGTTGAAACTTTGTTGAAGCTTTGCTGAAGTAGCTTGAGATAGCAGTCTCTAACGGGTCCCTTTGATGTTTGTTGAACAGGTCCCTTTTAATGTTAGTGTTGGTAACATGGTCTTCTGAACAGGTCCCACTGCATAGTGCTTAAACAGGTCCCTCTGATTAGAACAAAGACAAAAACAACTTCTTTATTGAAATACTGAAGTGCTGAAACAAACTCTTTGAGAATTTACAATGAGGAGATAAACCCTTTGAGAATTTACAATAAGGAGATGAGATAAGAAAAACAAAAATGTTGATGCTTCTCCCCCGCTAAAGCTTTGACTTGTCCTCAAGTCATTAGTGAATCGATGAATCAACAGGAAACAAAAAGAACAAGGAATCCTTACAAGCCAAAGAATTGGTTTTCAAGTAAGAATTCTGGGTTAGAGTGTGCCAGAGTCTGGTTTTCACATCTAAACCAATTTTTTGTTTGTTTGTTTGTTTGTCTTTTTTTTTTTCTAAATTGAATTGAAATGAACTAAGGTAGAGATACTATAGCTGAAAGCTGCAATATCTCAACCTCCCTTTGCTAAGATACAGTTTGAAGAAAATCCTCCTTGGTGATGGAACACATATTTCATTAAAATTGGAAATTTTTTATTACAAGGAAATCACTAGAATTGAGTTTTTTGGTTATTTTGAAATTCTAGATCCACTATTTAATTCCAAATTTAATGAAATATGTGTTATGGGCTTATGATAGAGTTTCAACCTATGGCCATTGACAAGAAAGGGGTGACCTTCTCCATCAATGGTAATAAGCTTGATTGACCCATTCTCATAAACTTGAACTATTTCATATGGGCCCATCCAATGTGTGGTAAATTTGGCTTTATGATCTCAGAATTTAGAGTCAAAGAGTAAAGCCCAGTCTCATTCTTTGAACTGTTTCTTTTTTATATGTGCATCATGCCACTGCCTCCTTTGTTTCTGCATGAGGAGTGTTGTCTCCTCTGCTTGCTGCCTCATTTCATCCACCTGGTTCAACTGCTGAATCCTTTCTTGTTGTGCTTCATTAAGATCAATTCCTAAATCTGCAGCCATCCTAAAAGTATGTATTTGAAACTCAATAGGAAGCATTACCTCTTTGCCATACACCAACTGATATGGTGTAAATCCTGTAGTATTATTCCACGTGATTCTATAAGCCTAGAGTGCATCTTTGAGCTTCTCCTGCCAATTATTTTTGTTCATTGCTACGGTCTTAGTGATAATTCCTTCCAATGTTTTATTTGTGGATTCCACGTGGCCATTGGCCTGTGGATGGTAAGGTGTACTTCTTCTGTGCTTGACTTGATATTTTTCTATGATGTCCTTAACTAACTTTGAAGTAAACTGAGTACCTTGATCTGTCACTATCTCCCTTGGTACTCCATACCTTACAAAAATTTCTTCAAAAAGGAAGTTTACCACTGTTTGTTCAGTTGCCCAGACTAGTGCTTTGGCTTCAACCCATTTTGTCACGTAATCAGTACATACTAGGATGTACTTCTTACCTTTGGAAGTTGGATTGATGGGTCCTATGAAATCTAGAGCCCATTTTTGAAATGGCTCTAAGTGTACTTGAGGTTGAAGTGGAATTTCATCTGTAGCTGTTGGCCTACCCATTCTTTGACAGCTATCACAACTCTTCACAAACTTCTTGGAATCCTTAAAAATAGATGGCCAGTAGTATCCAAGACTAAGAATCTTGAATTTTGTTCTTTTAGCTGCAAAATTCCCACCACACGGTTCATCATTGCAAGATTTTAAAACATCAATTATTTCATCATTTCTTACACATCGTCTAATAATCATATCATAACCAGTGTAAAATAAATCTCCATTAACCCATGAGTATCGAGCACTTTGTTTGATTAGCCTCTTCTTTCCTTTGGAGTAAAATATGGAGGTGTTCTTCCTGTGGACAAATAGTTGGCCAAGTCAGCATACCAAGGATTCACTATTGAAATTGCAAATAAATTTTCATCTGGAAAAGAATCTTCAACCGGAACAATCTCACCTGGATTTTGCAGTCTGGAAAGAAAATTTGCCACCTGATTCTCCTTACCTGGTCTATCTAACACTGTGATATTAAATTCCTGTAATAATAACAACCATCTGGTAACTCTGCCATTAGTTATTGGTTTATTCATTAAATACTTAATGGCAGAATGGCCAGTATGTACAAAACCTCATAACTAGTTATATAATGTCGGAACTTATTCACAGCATGTATGATTGCAAGCATTTCTTTTTCAGTGAATGTGTAGTTTAATTCTGCAGGTGTTAGATTTTTACTAATGAAATAGATGGCATAATGAAAAGACTCCTCTTTTTGGCCTAATGAGGCACCTATTGCAGTATCAGATGCATCTGTAAAGATGTGAAATGGTAGGTTCCAGTTAGGTCCTTTTAAGACTAGTGTGGTTGATAACTTTTCTTTGAGTGTTTCAAATGCTTGCTGACAATTATCATTCTAGTTGAAAGGTGCATCTCTTGCTAGAAGCTTAAACAAAGGTAAAGCTATTTTACTAAAATGTTCAATAAACCTTCTGTAATAGCTTGCATACCCAAGAAAACTTATTACCTCTTTTTGAGTCTTCGGAATTGGCAAATTGATAATGATTTCGATTTTTGATGGATCAACTTTAATGCCTTGAGAAGAAATATAGTGTCCTAATACTATCCCTTTATTTAACATCATAAAACACTTTTCATTGCTTAGGGACAGATTATCTTCAATACATCTCTTCAAAACTTTTTCAAGATTCTCTAATGCATGCTCAAATGAATTACCATATACTGAAAAATCATCCATGTAAACTTCAACACAGTCATGAACTAAATCAGCAAAAATAGCTAATACAACTCTCTGAAATGTAGCTGGAGCATTGCAAAGTCCAAATGGAAAAACATTGTAAGCATAAGTGCCCCAAGGAGGGACAAGTAAAAGTGGTTTTGTCCTGGTCCTCTAAGGCTATCCTGATCTGGTTATAGCCATTGAAACCATCAAGAAAAGAGAATGATGATTTCCTAGATAATGTGTCTAGCACTTGGTCAATAAATGGTAGTGGGAAATAATCTTTGAGGGTTGCTTTGTTCAATTGCTGTAATCAACACAAATCCCCCACTTTCCATTTTTATTGGGTACTACTACCAATGGGGATACCCACTGACTATCAGAGATAAGATAAATAAAATTGACTTTCAGTAGTTTTTGTAATTCCTCTCTAACAATATCCTGAAGCATGGGATTCATTCATCTCTGCGGTTGCCTCACTGGTTTGATATTACTATCCATATAAATGTGGTGAGTGCATGTTTTAGGGTGAATTCCGTGCATATTGGTGTAGTCCCAAGCAAATACTTTCTGGTATTTTCTCAATAATTGTATCAATTTTTCCTCCTGAGATGAGGCTAGGTGAGTGCTAATATTCAAAGTTTTTCCTGGACTAGTCTCTATGGTCTTGCTCTGTGTATTTGTGATAGATTGAATGGGAAACATGTTCTGAAATGTTGTTTGCAAAGAATTAATGGTGCATGTTTCCTGAAAATTTTGTGCCAAAAGTTCATCTGCAGCATGGTATTGGTCATTTCTTAATTCTTCGAAAATATCAGGTTGAGAAAGGAACAATTCTACCAAATCATCATTATTATGTTCTTGAAAATCATAGATTTGGTTGATGTTGAAAACAGATTGGATTTCTTCCTTATCATTGTAATTATCATCAAGCCATAAATTGTGTGCTACTGCTGGTGATTGTGCTGATGGGTAGAGAGTGAGTTGTTTTCTTTCAGTTCCTCGTGAAATGATCATATTACCCAATCTACATCCTATGAATGCATCAACAGTTGCTAACCATGGTCTACCAAGGATGATAGGGTGTCCTCCTAAATTGGATTTTGGCTGGAGAACTAAAAAGTCCACTAGATACTCCCAAGAGTCCAGTGAAACAATTATGTCCTCCAAAATCCCTTCAGGAATCACTTTAGACCTATCAGTGAGTTCTAGAACAATTGTTGTGTGCTGCAAGTTTGTGCGCTGCAGCATTTTCATTGTTTCAAGAGTCATCACATTTATTGCGGCCCCAAGGTCAATTAAGGTGTTTGGAATATGTAGGTTGTTAATGATTGTAGTGACTCTGGGAATACCAGGATCAACATACTTTTCCATTGAAATGGCGTTTTTCATAAGGCCAGCTAAATGTCCAATAACATGAATAGTTTTTGGATCAACTCTTTTCCTAGTAGGCTTTTTGAGGCACAGTTCTTTGATGGCTTTAGTATATATGGGAATGTCTTTTATGGCTTGTAGTAGTGGAATTTTTATATAGACATTCTTTAGCTCATCTAAAACATCAAACTGTGGTATAGACATGGGAAGTTTTGTTTGGACGAATCTGTCTGGAAAGGTGGTGGATGCAACGGTTGCATTTGTTTATTTTTATGTCATAATTTTGTTTCCTTTGAGTTGGAGTTTCATTTTCATTTTCTTCATTTTCTTCTTGTTTATCAGCTATTGGAGATTCTTTTTGAAGTACCTTACCATACCTTAAATTGATATTTTTCAAAGGTAATGTGGGATATGATGGTCCCTCATCTACATTATAATTTGGTCTCTCTACTCTGTTATTTGGATTTGGTACAGGTTGAGCAGGAATCTGAGTAGGTCTAGGAGGTTGTTGGTTAGATGGAAGTTGTAATTGTGGTGGATTTATTGGTGGAGGAGCAGGCAATGCTTGTTGAGTGTGTTGGGGTTGATAAACAACTTGTTGTTGAGGATATTGCTGATATATTTGAGGATATTGTGAATATGGCTGATGATACTGTTGATATGGTTGTGAATATGGTTGGTATGGTTGAGGACATGGTTGATATTGTTGAGAGTATTGCTGAGATGGTCTCCATTGTTGTTGTGGGTAATTTTGGTGCTGCCATGGCATGGGTACATTCCAAGAATTCTAAGCATACATCTAATCTTGTGCAGGAAATTACAAATTCTGGTTTGCAAACATACCTTGAGGTGGAGGTCTTGGTTGCCATGGTCTCTTTGCGCCCATGAAATACACATTCTCCACATCTATGTCAGCTACCACATTACAATTCTGCAAAATCTTGACTTTAGAGCAATGAAATATATCATGATTTTCAGTACAAAAGGCACAAACTTGAATGTTTTCTAATGGGCAGTCTTTTAAGGCATGTTTCTTCCGGCATTTTGGACAAAAGACAACCATTATTTGATCTTCCTCTTCTTGTCTTTTCTTGGCTTTGAGAGTGTCAATTTGAGTTCCTAAGGTACTTACTAGATCTGTTTTGAATTATTTTAACAAATTTCCTATTTCAGCTCTTGTGACACTTGCTAAAGCAGATTTTGTGGCTTTGAATGATATGGCTCTTTTTCCATTTTTAGCTTTGCTCCTAGAATACTTTTCACATTCAGAAATTTCTTCAAAAGGTAAGGTGGAAATATCACCTTTGCCCATCAAATTAAGATCATCTAAGTATTCCTCTCGAATGCCCTTCAAAAATATTGTTCGAATCAGATCAAGAGTCATGGATCAATGTTTTGATTTTTGTAAATTGTAAGCAAATTGTTCCAAGTACTCCTCTAAATTTTCATCCTCTTGTTGATTCATCCTAAAGATATCATCTTTAGAATCTTTCAATCTACAATAAGGTTGGTATTTCTTTAGGAATATTCTTCTCATGCCATCCCAACTAGTTATTGCATGTTCACCAAGTCCCATGAACCATCTTAGTGCTGATGCTTTTAATGTTGCTGGGAAGAGTCTAAGCCTATGGGCATCATCTGTGTAACCATATGTTTGACATACACTGTCAAACTCAAACAAGAATGAATCTGGATCTTCTAAATCCATGCCATAAAAGTTTGGTAACACAAAAGGAGGTATGTTTTTCATTTTTATTTCCTCATCATGATTGTCTCCTAGTTCTTGAATAGGAAATTTAAAGGTTGACTCTTCCTCCTCTCTTTGATCTTATTTTTGTTCAGGAGTGGGTCTTCTTGATGATCCTCCTCATTCCTCAGCCATTTTGATAGATTCCTCTGGTGATTTAATTTCTTGTTCAGTGTCACTTGTTGCAAAGAGAAGTTGTTCTAGAGATTGTTGAGTTATTTTACTAATTTCTCTTTTTGTAGAGGATTCAAGGAGATGTTTCTTCTGTGATTCGTGTGCCAATAGGATTTGTCTCTCAATAAGTGTAAGTATTTGCCCTAATTTGTGTTTATCCTCTAATTTTTGTATGGTGACTTTCTCAGCTGGTGTTGTGTGTTCAATTTTTCCTAAAGGGCCTGCTCCTGGTGGTAGGTTAGTTTTTGGATGGGGGGTTTTTATGAATCTACCTTTATTATCTCTAGATCTAGGCATAAGCAAACATGACTTCTAAAATGACGAATTAAAGTCAAATCTATGTTTTTTTTGTTTGTTTTTGTCTCTTTTAATTTTTTTTATATTTTGTTTTTTTTTAGAAATCCTCTAACTGCGCCTCCCCGGCAATGGTGCCAAAATGTAGTGGCCAATCTAGGGTGCTAGATTAGACTAAATTTAATGTCAACCAAGGTAGGTAAACTTAGAGGCACGTGTCTAAAGTCTATAGACCTAAAAGTATCTCATATACCTAACTAAGTGTCTACTGTGACAAGCTACAGCACTCCTTTACAGGAGATTGAAATATGTTTCCTTTCACACTTTAACACTCAAATCATCTAATTTAATTAACTGTTCTAAAGAAACAGTGTGTTACTAGTCTTAGTTTTCAACCCTCTTACAAGGATATCATTCAAAAAGCTCTTTCCAACTAACACACTAAGCATTCATGAAAACGAAAAGCTCTTTGAAGCACACTAAAACTCAAATGCATGAAAACAGATTCCACAAAGATACTTCGAAATTCAATGGTCGATTAAATCTTTTACAAGATCTTGTTCAATAATCTAGCAATCGAATTTTCAAGCTATCACCATGAATCATACAATAATACTTGCAATAACTTCTAATGGAATCAAAACTCACAGGCAAGAAAATAACATCAAACACTATTCAACACTATTTAGATTTGAAAATGCTATGGAAATGAAAACAAAAGTATAGCAATCTCCACGTAGGGCCTCTCCACGCTTCAATGACGCACTTAGGAAACTTTAGATGATGAAAACATTAACGCATAAGCACTGTAATGGTAAAGCGATGCCTGTAATTAAGTTATGGAAATCAAATTACATGCAAGAACAACGTTTTGGAAACAATACACAAGAACAACGTTCTGGAAAATACAATACGCAGTCTTTTTAATCTGCTTGTCTACTATCCTATGTTCACTAACTTTCCTTCCAGTCTATAATCGAATGTACATACATTATCATGCAAATGTTGCTACTTTTACAATAAAAAAGGTGATTTTTTTTTCTAATCTTAACTGATTTCCAAAACAAAACGAAATTAGTTTAGGTAACTTTGGCTTTTTGCTGCTTTTGTGACCAAAAAGGTTGGGTTTGACCAGCATTGACCATGTATCCAGGACCTCCAAATTCACTGTTGAATATATCTTTCACCATGTATGTACATCCTAGATCACGTTCCTATCCTCTGTTTTGATTTTCCTGCCATGCCATGTGTCACAAAATAAACCAATTAAGGAAGTCATGAATCCCGTAATTTTGTTGAAAATTTCTAATTTTTAACATAAAAATTCATAAATTAAATTTAATGTAAAATAACAACTATAATGCCTTGATTAATCAATTTCAATGGACTATAAGGGGTTTATGGGATAAAATGATAGACAAATGATGGATTTCTAGAAGAAAAGGATGGCAATGAAATGGTACCAACATTGTGCACCCAGAATATTAGAATAAAATTGCTTTCACTACACCCGGGGGAACATGTATGTATTACAGAATTCCCTTTGGCCTCATAAACATAAAAGCCACTTTTCAAAGAGCTAAGGATATAGAATTTGTTGGAGAACAAGACAAATTTGTAGTAATTTACCTAGATGACATCATTGTTTTCTAAAAAATAGATGAAGAGCACATTAAACACTTGCCACTCACTTTTGAGAAATGCAGAAGGTATGGTCTGTCCTTAAATCCTAAGAAATCACAGTGTGCTTTAAGTGAAGGCAAGCTATTGGGCCATATTGTAGCAAAGGAAGGGGTAAATATTGATCCCAAAAGGTTGGAAGCAATAAATAACATTTCATTACCAAAAAATAATAAAGAAATCTGAGTCTTTTTTAGCAGAATCAACTTTTGAAGAAGGTTCATACCCAATTTTGTTGAGATGGGCAGAGAAATCACCGAGATGTTGAAAAAGGACAAGGAAGTAAAGTGGATAGTAGAAGCTCAGGAATCATTCTCCAGAATCAAAAAGGCTTTTTTAGAGGCCCCAATACTAGTCATCCCAGAGTATCAAAAACCATTTTTCATCTTTTCCTTTGCTTCTCCCCACATGGTGGTTGTTGACTTGTTGCAAAAAAATGATGAACGACACGAGCAACCAATCACATTCTTCAACTAAGTGTTACGATATGCTAAGCTAAAATACAATATCTTGGAGAAACAGGCCTATGCTTTAGTCAAAGCCCTGGAAGTTTTTAGAATCTATGTGCTACAATCAAGTATAACAACTTATGTTCCTACAAATACAGTGAAATATATCCTTGCGCAAGGGGATAGTAAAGGAAGAAGAGGAAAGTGGATTACTAAAATACAGAATATGAAATGGATATCAAGCCCAGCAAGTTAATTAAAGGGCAAGGGTTAGCTAAAATCTTGTTTGAAGCAAATTGCTAAGCCTTGGGTATAAATTTGTTGATAGATAAAGAAGGAGAAGGCGAAAGAGAAGAGGAGCAGAATAATGTCAATACTTCAACACAACAAATTCAAATGAAGTACCTTTTCTCACATTGGTATAAACATATATTCCATTATTTACATTTTCTGAATTTCCCAATCAATTTTGATAAATTTAAATATAGGGCTTTGAGATTGAAGCCCAAAAATTTGTGATCTCAAATGGCCAAATGTATTTGAAAGACCTGATAGGGATTTTTCTCTTATGTCTGGTTGAAGAAGAAATCCATAAAGTGATTGATGAGTTCTATAATTATGTATGAGGAGGAAATTATAGTTGGAGAGCTATAGCCCACAAAAATCTCAAAACAAGATTTTATTGGCCTAAGTTGTTTGGTGAAGTACATAACTATATTCGGGCCTATGAGAAGTGTTAAATGTTTGTGTAGAAACATAGGCTGGATCCCATTTCTTTAATCCTTGTTTTTGTAGAAGAAACTTTCAAGCAATGGGGGTTAGACTTCATTGGATAAATACATCCACCTTCCAGTGGCCATCACAAATGGATACTTGCATCCACTTATTATTTCACCAAGTTAGTGGAAGCTACCATATCTAGAAATGTAATTGATGTCGTAGTCATCAAGTTTCTATAGGAAAACATCCTCGCCAGCTTTGCCTACCCAAAGAAAATTTTCATTGACATTGCTTAGGTGTTCAATTCAGCAAAATTTATTGGCTTTTACCAAAGGTACAACATTATAGTAGGCCATTCCACTACCTATAAACCAAAAGGAAACATATTGGTTGAATTTGCTAATAAAACCTTAGTAAGGATTCTGAAGAATACAATAGTAGAAAATTAGAAGAACTAGGATTCACAACTGAAGTTTTCCCTATGGGCTAACGGGGTTACCACCAAGAGGTCCACTGGGAAATATCCTTTTGAATTAGTGTATGGGAAAGCTGCAATTTTCCCTATACAGTTAGAAATTTCATTTTCTAAAGTGCTACAGGATGTTGAGGAGGAGTCAAATTCTCTAATTAGGAGGATCAATTAGCGTGTATAACTTCAAAAAGTAGGGAACATGTAAGTCATAATTTGATCAATTATCAGGAGAGGATGAAATCTCTCTTTGATAGAAAAGAAAGGGACATATCCCTACATCTAGGATATTTGGTACTTAGATGGGATGTCATAAGAGAGGACAAAGAAAAACATGGGAAGTTACAACTTATGGTTTGGACCCTTCAAGATATCTGAAGCGAAGGGAAACAACACCTTCTTACTAGAAAATTTGGATGGTGAGGTCCTTAAACCACCAATGAATGGGCAGTTTCTCAAGCTTTATTTCAAACATTAAAAAGGTCAATTTTCATCCATTGTATATACCAGTGAGCCATTGTACACACTAGTAATCGTTTAAGTTCTTAATGTTTTTGTTTTTTCTTTTCATGTACTTGAATAAAATGACTCTATTCCCAATGGATAGAAGGCACTAATTTGCAGATTCTTAATGCATTTATTGCAATACATTGTCCCCAATTGGATCCAATGTTGTATCCATAATACTTTCTTACATTTCCGTCGAATGGTCCTATTTTCCATCCATGATATAGCAGGCAAGAGGTGCATACTAGGTCATTCAAAGGGAGATCAAAAGTGAAAGAAAACACATTGAATGATCATTTCAGAGAAGGCTCAGCATATCAAAGGTCGATATCATATGGAAGATGGAAATTTCGGGAGCCAAAATTTAGAGAGTCGAAAAAGGAAGCGTTGAAATATCAAAGGTTGAAATAAAAGGGTAGTGCTGAAATATAGGAGGCCTAAATGAAAAGGGGAGTGTCGAAATTTGGGAGTTGATCATGCCAGAATCCAATATTGAAAGAATGGGAAGGAAGGTATATTGGGGGCCGATACTGGAAGACTGGACATCACAGCAAAGGGCACATCAGAACCCAAGTCTCAAAGGGTCGGTCATTTCAGGACATTAGAGATCAAGACCTCATACCTTTTTAAAATATATAATTCTTTATAAGTCCCAATATCGCCGAGAAGGGGATAAATCAAAGGAAATCGTTGAAAATCTGAGTACCCTAGGGACCCTTTCTCTCTTTTCAAGACAAGACACTTGGCAGTAGATACTTGGCTTTAAGGATCTAATGAGGCAGATGACATCAACATGATATGATCGTATGGTGGAAACGTGGCAATTGATTTTAGAATTTTTGAGGGCTTAATGGGGAAAATTTGGGTGACATGTGTCACCACCAAGGAGGCTCTACATCGTAGATGATGACATTAGTGTGACGTCATTTGAGAGGTAGGTAGTTCGAAGGGAAGAGATTTCATAACCCCCTATTTAAATTGTTTTATAAAAAATTTGATCTGATGGAGGGGCTTCGATGTTGTTAGCACTTGGTCATGAGGACTCAGGGAACCAAGGGCATAGAAAATGTGAAGCACCTAGGCGCTATGTTGAATATCGGATGTCAGAAATCTCGAACCCATTTTGAAATTGTATTTTTGAAAAAATCCTGATGGGAGGGCTTTTCGAGGTGTTGTTGGCATTCGGTTTCAAGGGCTCAAAGAACCGCAGATCAAGTTCGAGCACTCGATTTTTATGGAGCCCATCAAAAGAGAGAGACATTGGAACTTCTTTATAAATCTTTCTTGAAGGTGTTCTAATGAGAGGGGTTTTTATGTTATGTGGCACTTGGTCGCAAGAGTTCAAGAAACCAAGGGCGAAATAAGAAATATAAAGGTAGATAGGCCCCCAATAGGAGCCCAAAGGTTTAAGCACCCAAATTCCCAAGCCACTCATCACGACATGAGTTTCTATGGTGGAGTTGTGATAAGAGGGCTAAGAGAAAAGGGGATGAGGGGCATCAGAATGTTATGACTTCGTAATGTCCCTTTTTGTAAGAGTTAAGATAAAGGAAGGCTCAGATACTACATCCCCCTCAAGCGTTATACCGATGGTCACAAGTGTTGGTTCTAAGGCATTATAAAAAATAAGGAGCTAAGCAAAGGGGTTTAAAGGCATAGAAACTTTATGTTTTCGTAATGTCAATTTAATTAAAGTTACGATACGCCTCGACTTTCAAATTGCACCATGGATGTGTTAAGAGGTGTATTGGGTTCCTCATAGAGTATGATAGAGGTAATAAAAGATGGATGGGTCAATAGTTAAGTACAGAGCACCTCCAATCTACCACACCAAATCATGGCCCACTCTAGAAAGAGAAGTTTCAAGTTGTTAAGGAAGAAAGTGACTAGTGAACTGGCCAGGAATCGTGGGGGAATATCATAATAGAAATATGGCCAGATCATTAGCCACCAATCCAAACCTTGGAGCTTGATTCTACCTAAGGTAATCAAAGAAATTGGAATGGAATTATTTTTTTGTGTCCATCACGACACCTCATGTTTTTCATGATTCTGTTATTTTGTAATTTTTGCATTTTCAAGAAGAGAATCAATTATGTTTTATAATCATTAGGGATTTTGCATGCTCAGACATCTTTAACATTGTTAGATATTTTTTAAGTTATTTTTCTTTGGTTATCCCTATAAAAAGAGGGAGGAAACGCATTAAAAGGGTTCCAAAAATATTCTCTCATAGATTCTGAAGTTTGTGTTCTATTGTTTCGAACTCTGTTTTTAGAGGAGGTTCCAAATTTGGTTCTAATTTCTTATTCTCAAGGTTGTTATTGTTTCTTTTGCAAATTTTACATGTTTAGGCCTACGATTTATTTTCATTCTGAAAGATTAATGAATAATTTATGGCGATTCCAAGCATTCAAGATATGCAGTATCTGTTCTTCCTTTTTCCGTTATTTCATATGTGTTTATCTTCTTCTGAAATTGTGTAAGTAGTTGCTGGATTCACTTATACATCATGGATTTACAATGTTATATTGTAGCTGACAATACCTGTGAGATTATATATTTACTATGTTATAGTGTGATAGAATGTACCCATGAAATATTGAGCTGGAAACCTTAAAATGTGCTCCATAATTTCTACATTTCATTTCCTTATTCTTCCAAAAATTTCTGTTGGCATTTGTTGCATAGTATTCAATGTTTATCCAGGCCTTTGCACTAGGTTCCTCCCTTATATTTCTCCTTTCCATATTTTCTCCAATGACAAAGTTAATTTTCATTCTCTATGTGTCGGCCACCAGACTTGAAGCATTTATTCTTAAGAATGATATCGTGTTACTCCATATACTATATCTCCCTCTGAGAAAAGGTAATTGAACTAGATCTAAAATCATTTTCATTTATCTCTTGAAGCAATGAATTGTCTTCAAGAGAGACTAATATGTTCTAGGTTCTTACCTCTCCTCAACCCAGGGGTTGTCTCTAGTAGATACAACAATACCAATGCTTAGTACAACACTAATATACTCCATATAAACATAGACACGCTATTGCAAGTATTGGTTCTACTCTGCAACAATCACAAAAAAGAAATTGAAGAGCAATGCTAGTGATGATATTGGAGAAAGAGGTGGTGGAAATCACCCAAAATTTAGTTTGGGTAGATTCACATTGTTGGATTCAATTCGAAGAGAAAAATAATCAACAAATAGGGGGACACCCATGATACACCCAAGGGTGTTAACGTTCAGGATATGGAAATAGAAGACCTTGGTGGAATTCTAGAAATACTAGATTGAGTTGAAAAGCATGCACTGTGAATTCAATATATTGTCAACGAACTCGCTCAAAAAGAGCCTATTGATTTTGAATTTGATTCAATAACATTGCACCATGTAGTTTATAAAAAAATAATGAACAAATTGTAATTTGAGAATGTGAATATTAAAAATGATTAGGTTATCGAAAAGGAGAATTTAGAGATATATATTAAAAGAATAAATCCCTCCAAGTTGTTTGAATTCCATCGAGCAACCAAAGATGAATTAGCCTATTCAACTTTTGAATAAGAGGTAGGGAATGTATTTTTGCAAAAAAAAATAGAGAGATTGGAAATGACTTTGCTACCAATGCCATTTTTTGTTGAACTAATATCCTTTATTAGACCATCTTAAGCTTTAGAGGACATCCTGGAAAGTAACTCAAGAATTAGAGTGGCATCAAGTTTTCTAGTAGAATATAGCAATACATCACCGATATTAATAATAAGAGAAATGATGAAATCTTAGAAGTGTGGGACAACCAACAACTTTGGCTAATGTATCTATCATAATTAATTCCCTCATTGAATACTTGCAATAAGACTTGAAAAATTATGTAATCTTTTATAAAGAGGCATTAAGTACATTTATTATGGGGGTGTTAGACATGAATGAGGCTTAGATGAAAGAACAATATCTCCCATCCAAAAGGAAGAATTAAGAAATTAATGGCTTGTTGGAAAGAGAGATTTAAGACATTGAGAATTCATTTCCAAGTGTGACAATATTAAGACAAGATAAAGTGACTTATTATTTAACTTATTTGAGGTAAAAAATGAATTGGAGGGACCTATTTTAATAATGGATGTGATGCTATTGAAATAAGTGAAAATGAAGGAGT
>APFE031482034.1:0-16922 GCA_000404065.3 Pinus taeda
ATAGAATCCCTCTATTGTTATTTTTGTGGCTTTATATTATTATTGTTAGGTCGGCTAGGTTATATTTTGACTCCTTAGACTCCTATATATAGAAAGGAGGTTTTGTCATTTGAATCATCCAAGAATTGTTCATTTATGTAATGTAAAGGAGGTTGCCCCCTCGAAGAGGCTGAATTCTAAGGCGTTGATCTATCTTTTCTATTTTTTCTTGAGCTAGTTTCATAACATCTTATTGTTACAGGGTTGCTCTTCTCCCGATTTCATAAGCCTACCATGTCAGATCATCTCTCTGCGACCTGGTCTCCAATCTAGAAGAAATATTGAGTGGTAGTTTTGGTGATACTTACGTATTGGGTTCAAGGGCACCTATGTGGGTTGTTGTTTAGTACCATGGCATGACCCTCCTCACGCGGTGGGAACAAAAGTTGAGGGGGATGAGGTCAGAGCCGAAATAATGGAGCAAGACAAGGGGGTCAGCAGTCCCGGCCATGACAGACTAGGGGTAGAGGATGTTGCAGTATTTCAGGCTTGACCCAAGAGGCCACTGAGGATTACTATGTCAACACACCTCCACAGTTCCAACAATTGATCTCTAGATCAAAGTCAGACTTAAAACAACAAGCAGAGAATATTGATCTGGACATGGATCACTAGCAGACCTTAGTCTAGGACCCAGGCCATTCTAGAGGTCGATACACCTAGTTTCAGTAGACATTATATTTATATTGGATAATGAAAAATATTGTGGCAAAAGAAATGGCTTCCTTTATCATCTCGTCTAAGGCTGAAACAGACTTGCAAGAAATACACTGGGAATTTCGACTCATCCAACGTCAGATCCAACAACAAAATGCTGGCCTCAGTTGCATAGAGAAGCACATCCCTTGCCTCCCTCGGACCGAATTGTCGAGATCCAGTGCTTAATATTTGGCGTGCATAGACTCATCAGATGAGTAATTTGATAATCAACATGGTTCTTTTTTTTAATTTTGAGATGTCGATATGATGGCTTTACAGATTTTGATGCTTAGTTACTTATCTAATAGGAAAATTGAATACAATGAAACAAATATAGCAATGTTAGGTAGTCTCGAACTTTTTAAGTTTTGGACAGCTTATAATGCAGTCACATGGCCAACAGACTTGGTTTCCCAATGGGCAGATTGAGGCCATGTAATCTTAATGGATATGGATGTAAAACTTGTCTGTTGATTTTCATGAAAATGTAATAGAAAGGTACTACAAAGCTTACAAACAAACAAAAATCAAACTAAAATAATAAAAATGAAAATTATATGTTATATGTTATATGTTATAGTTTCCATTTTTATTATTTTTTGTTGGGTAGTTAAGGTAAATTTGACTTGGTCAAGTTACTCGTCGTTTTTGAGCTCTAGGTTTATGAGAACCCATGGTATTCATGTGGAATATATCCCATTTAAAGGGGGGAATTAAACGAGCCTAGATCCATCTGAACTCTGGATCTACCAAGCACCCAAATGGATCAAATCTCTTTTCACTCTCAAGAGATTTGATCTCACTCGATGCTTGGTAGATTCAAAATTAAGATGGATCTAGGTTGGTTTTATTGAAATTCAACACATAGTCTTTGAAGGGAAACAAAATAATGAGTTTATGTTACTCAACTGTGAGGTTATTGAAACTTAATGCATAGCCTTCAAACTTGGGGGAATAATATGATGAGATTTTGGTATAGCAAATTAATATATAGTATGGAGTTTTGTATTATAGTATGGAGTTTTGTATTATTAATGTTTGTAGTTTAATCATTGATGCTTTGTTTTTTGGGGCAAGGATTATGTGGTAGAATTTTTGGCAAGATTGTATTTTTGGTTGTTTTTTGGGCTAGAATTACGTGATGGAATTTTTGGCAAGATTATGATTTTTTGTTATTCAAAATGTGTTTTTAAATGTATAAATGAATTCATCACCCTCAAAAACCTCTAAGGCACTCAAATTATGCATTACACAATTCAAATTTATGATTCCAAGAAATCCCTACCAGATTTTGGGAAAAAGTGACAAGAAAATATGCCCATAAAGGGTTGAAAACATCCAAAAGTCAAATTATGATTTATTAATGTCTACCTTACAACAAAGCATTTAATATTACACATATTGGGAGGTAGCTTATATATATATATATATATATATATTATATATCGTTTTAAATTAGATAATACTCAACTCAGTGTATATAACAATAAATACATTGACATTGAATCCAAAACTTTGAACACCACTTTAAATCAATAAAAGTACTTAAACACCACTAACCATAACACCCAACACCTTATAATTGTTGGTGATGTTGATTAGCATCCATTAAGACCCATATGGTTTACTAGATCTTAAAAGGGTAAAAGATTGATTAGAATTCTTTAACATTTTATTTTTATGCTCAAAAATCAGTGAGAGAAGCGTTCCAAGATTACCATAGTTTTGTTGACTTAAAAGGTCAAGAAGGCTAGTAGTGTGACAAATATTTTGAAAATTAGATCAAATGTGAGTATAGGATGGGTAATCTAACATAAAGTGCTTTTCATATTCCACCCTATTAGTATCACGAGGGTGACAGACTCTTTCATCCCAAAATCCCTCAAAAAGTGGATTTGGTTCCCAACACTAGGAATCTTCATTAAATGATAGGGAACACATTCCTATATTTTCTCAATCTCTAGAGCTCCAAAATTTGTGCAATTATTTCATACTATCTTGTTCATTGGTCGATCCTATAGCAGGGAGCAAGTCCCTAGATTATCTCAACCTCCAAATCTTCATAATTTTGCATAATATTCCCACAATATTCTACAAAAATAATTAATATTAGGCACATCATATGCAATCATCTATGGAACTTCCTAATGAACATATTAAAGCTAAAAAGATGCCATCCAATGAAAAAATATAGGTTTAATCTGCTAAAGGATGGTCATATGAGCCTTAATTTGTGTCTAATTTGGAGGCCCATCATACCCCTCTACTAAAAATGTTGCTCATCCTCTAAGCAACTTAGTGACCTAATTATGCCTCATTCATGGCCTTGGTGGCCTCCTTAACATCCCAAGCTACCTCAGAAGGAATCTAGCCTCTTCTTTTTATTCTACGACTTCTTCTTTTGTAGATCCATCATTGTATCCAAGTTCTAATGAGGCTTGTGCTTGTGTCTTAATAAAAGTCTCCTTGTATATGTCTACAAATTTTTCCCATGATATAAGTTTTTGAACATATATGATAATTAGCATCCTTGATGAGTCTGTGAACTCTCTTCAATTGAAACCACCCCCCATGATTGTCACTATGATTTTCCGAAATTTGGCAAACCAATACTCCCAATTTATTACCAGTTTTAGAGATTTCCAGAGCAATTAGAACAGGCCCATAAAAGAGCAGATTGTTCGTACTAGTTAGAGGAAGAAAAACTTCAGGCTCAACTAAAAAACAATTCCATTTCCTTTCTTATCTTGATTAAATCAAAATAAACATTCACATTCAATTTTTGTATTCCCAAATTGTTATCAGAATTTTGTTATAGGATGCATTGTTGAAGGAATGAGAGGTTTTGCAGGTTTCATGTCCACAAATGGCAGAGAAAAATGTGTACTTACCCTTCTCTTAGTTTTCCCTCTTAAAATCTAGCGTTTTGTGGATGGAATTTCTCAAAATAGGGCTCTTTTATAGCCTTCTAGAATTTCCTGTAGGCTCACATTATTTTATCCTGTAAAATACTATCTCAATCATGTAGCAGTGTGGTCTGATCTTGTAGCAGTCTATTCTAATCTTGTAGTAGTTTGTTCTAATCTTGTAGCAGCACTTTCCAAGTCTTGTACCCCCTCTAAATGGTCTATGACAGCAATAATGAGCCTCCTTAACTTAAAATATAATTTGTTTATGTGCCACATGAGGCTCTATCCCACTTAAGTTAGTGGTGGTTTGGTGGGAGAGAAAGAAAATTGGATGCCAATCTCAAGACAAATTCATCTTCCTATTATAATGCTCATCTTCACATGAGAAAAACTTCACACTTCAGTTTATTCTATTTTCAGGGTTCTGTTATAGGATATGCAATGAAGAATTTTTGCAAGAATTCACAGACTTTTTAGTTTGCAAAATGTGAGGAGGATCAAGTACTTACCCCTTCCTTGCAAACTCCTTCAAAATTCTAGGGATTTTGTGGCCAATAATGCTCAATACATGGCCCCTTTTTGCCTCTTGGTACAATCCTGTAGCAGGCAGATTCTCTCCTGTGGCACCTACTTTGTTTGTTGTAGCATCTGGTTTGTGGTCCTAAAGCTTCTCTATGGCAACGTATGAGATTCCCGGTGTATCTTATTCAACCTCCAACGATGGAAGTGCCCCCTTTACCATTTTTAGAGTGAAACTCTTGGTAAAAATAAACTTCAAGCCTGCTTTATTCCCTTTTGTGGCTTGGTGATGGGCTCAACACATTGTATTAGCTAGCCCCACCTACCACCTTCACAACTTTCTCATTGACCTATTGGCCTACCCTCGTGGTCATCACCTTTCTTGAATTTGTCGTTTCTCCACTTGTGATGAGGACAGATAACTTCAACTCACTATTTGAGGGTGGTCAAGATTGTTGAACCATCCTAAACCTAATAAATCGTCTATCTTATGCAATGAAAACAAAATTTTAAACATAATATGCTCAACGAGAGAGGTGAAGAACAATGCATAACTGTGTCTACCTGATGTCAAGTTGTTGTAGATGCATGCATGTTGTTTTTGAACTAATGATCGATATTCTAGCCTCTAAAGATGTTATCTTCCATACTTTTTCTTGTGTATAGGTCCTCATTTGAATAAAACAATATGATGATGTTGTTTTATATGTATTTGACTGATGAAGTCTCTCTTTCATACAAGTTTTCTATTGTTTGATATATTGTTGTTGTAGTGGATTCGTGACCTTGCAACTACCCCTCAAGAATGGTGTGACTTGTTTAAATCTCAAGGATGGCCTCTTGATGCTTCAAGCTGGCTAGATCTTAATTCTGGAGCTGCAACAATTTTCTACCTCTGTTTTTGTTGGATCTGTGTAGGCTGCTACAGGATTGGTCTCCTTCCTATAACAATCACACAGTCCCTTCCAAGAACTCATATTTCTTCATGAATTACATTTAGTGACTTGGATAAATCATGGTGAGCCTAGGGACAGGAACAAGAGCTCTAATGTTGGTGAAAGCTTGTAAACAAGAGGTGAAGGCAAAGTCTTTTTTTTTTTTTTTTCATGAGCAGAGGTGAAATATTGAGAAGAAGTTGGTTAAATGGGGTGGAGGAGAGGTGAAGGATGTTTGATGAACCTCTCCTATAATTTTCCAAGTGAAAGCATGGTTTTTGACCCTTTTCCCTAAGCAAATCTCAATCCTGTAGCAAATCTGGACAATCCTATAGCAATCTTGTTTAATCCATATCTCTCAAAAAGTAGGTTGGATTCACCTAAAAAAAAATTAACATGTTTCCACCATCCTTATGAATCTCCCCATAAAAAATATTGGCCAATGTATGCACGAATCTCGAGAAAGTGGAAAATGGTTGTAGGTGATGGAAGCCAATTTCTTGAAAAGTATGACTAGAATTTGCTGAAATTTCTTGAGCATGTTACCATATTTCTTATGCATCTCCCCATGAAATAGCTTGGAAAAAATATGCATATTTTTTTAGATATGGTCAAAACAATTTATGCCATGTGTATTTTTTCAATCCTGTAGCAAAAAAAAACTTTCTTGTATCACTTCAGGACAATGAGGAAAATGAGTGAGAAAGGTTTGGGAATGATGGGAAATGTCATGGAAATGGTCAAGGGCGATGGACTGATATGGACTTGGTCCCATTGGAGCATTTGGGGAAAGGGAGAGAAAGCCCAAGTTTGACTGCCTTTGACTAGAATTTTGATCAACTTTTTCTTATGGTGATATCTTGTTCTTATTGCTTGCATGGGTTAGAGAGCACTCGCATTGATCAGAGAGAGATATCTGGGGTAAAGAATCTTTTTTTCTTTTCATTTTGTTCATTTTTTTTCTAGGCCTACTAGCAGCCTCAATGAGGTTTTCAACCAATAGGTATGCCTAGGTGCCTCAAAAGAGGTTTTCACCTAGGATCTTATTGTTTTTTTTTCAACCCATTATTTGCCTCATGGAGGCTTGCAATTAGTGAGCCAACCTCATGCGCCTCAAAGGAGGTTTTCACCTGAGATTTTATTTTTCCTCTTATTTTTCTCTTTGTCCTTTTTTTTTTGTTTAATCCCGCCATCCTACTCTACATGAAAACAAATAAAATCTCTTTCAAGTATAGGAATACTTCCAATGAAGCCATGTGAATAACAAGATGACATATAAACTCATGTGTAGGCTCGAAAGATATGATTTGACAAGTACCCAAATATGAGAGACCAACTACTTTGACTTTGATGATATCAAGCACTCTTGAAGAAGAGAGTGATGCTCCATCTTGTTGATTTTATTGAACCAAAGCTTAATATAGCTTTGATGCCCCTGGTTCACTTGCTCATCTGGATCATTCTTCATGTCTTCTTCTTCCATGCCATTCAAATATTCTACTATTTTATGATTAGCCCCTTGAACACATAAAAGATTTGATGATAAACATAGCATAAATTCTTCAATCTCAGGCTTTAATGACTGCTCTCCATTAAGTGTAGTACATGATTCTTCTAGATCTTCTTCTTCTAGATGTTGCTCTTCAATAGGAGCAAGAGAATATCTTCTTTGCAATACTCTTCCTGATCCAAGATGAATATCATTTGGATCAGGAGGATTTGTTTGGAAATTTTGTATCTCAGCATTGTAAGTGGTCTGGCTTACTTTATTGCTTGGGTTTGGAAATGTGAAAGTAGTTGAGTGGGAGCGGGTCTTTGAAAAGGTTGTGGTTGAGGATGTGGTTGTGATGGAGGTGGATGGCATGGATATCATTTAATCTGGTATGGAGGATATTGAGGATATTGAGGGAAATATGGATCACCCCACCGAGGAGGTTGGTATGGATGTAAAGGAGGAATGGCAGGTAAGGGATGATAAGACCATGAATATTGATGAAAATATGGATCACCCCATTGAGGAGGTTGGTGTTGATATGGATGAAAAGAGGGAATGGCATAAGACCCCTGATATGGTTGAAAAGGTTGGGTAGGATAAGACCCTTGTTGATATGGGTTGAAAAAGTAGTTGCTCCATGCATCCTTCTAACTTATTTTCCACATCTTCTTCTTCTTCTACCTGCACATGATCAAGTTGTTGGGGGGGGGGGAGTGCTTGTTGAAGATTATATATATATATATATGAATGAGGATGTCAATGCAATGAAAGATGCCTAATTCATTTTTTCTTTTGCAGAAAAGAAGGAAGGAATCATTCCAAGAACAAGAGAGTGCTTGCTTTGAAACCCTCCCCAGAAACAATGCCAAAAAGTAATGAGCCCCAGTATTGCAACAAGAATGTTGTAACTCCTGAGGCTATCGACTTAAATTATCAACCCAGGGTTCATACAAACTTAAGAGGGGTCGGCACTGTATGTGCAACAGACACATTCCTCTTCCTAGTCTAACTCCCTTTGATTCAAGTGAAAGAAGACAATGAAACAACTTCAAATGAACAAAGACATTGTTAAGTTGTTGTTAGGTCCCTATAATACTAGTGATTACCCCATTACTATTGTAGTTGTATCCCTTGTTAATATTGTTGTGCCCCTATTGTCCCCATATTGTATTATGTGCCCCATAGAATCCCTCTATTGTTATTTTTGTGGCTTTATATTATTATTGTTAGGTCGGCTGGGTTATATTGTGACTCCTTAGACTCCTATATATAGAAGGGAGGTTTTTTCATTTGTATCATCCAAGAATTGTTCATTTGTGTAATGTAAAGGAGGTTGCCCCCTCGAAGAGGCTGAATTCTAAGGTGTTTATCTCACTTTTCTATTTTTTTGTGAGCTGGTTTCATAAAAATTAGCATCATGTAGCTCTTAGGATTAAATTGTTTTCGTACTATGAAATTAGAATCTCTTTTATTTTCTTATTTCTATATATTTTATCTAATTCATATCTTCGAAAGGGAAGATGAAGACAAGTAGAACAGATCCAGTTAAAGGTAGTGATAACTTTAGTATGGGAGGTGTTTCCATTCTATTTATTATCATTTAATTATTATATTATATAGCACTCTATGTTTTTTTGCTATGTTTTATGTGTTTTAACTAAAATGGACACTTTTTCAATTTTTAGGGAACATGTAACACTTGGAAATTTGGATCAAGGAGAACAACTACAACCAAAAAGGTACTTTGAATATTTCTATAAAACATTTGTACATTTTTTTAATTTTTTAGTTTAATATATGTAACAATGAAATTCGAAACTAAAATCTATTTAGTATTTTACCTATATGTGATATTTTGTTTTTCTTTCGAGCTGATTTTTTTGGTGGGAGAGCGAGCTACGAGCTACTATGGTTAGCACAAGTTGCAGAGATTGTTTCTAATGGAGGGCATCAAAGGAGGGAGCTTGACTCCCTCCTATAAGGATGTTGTAACTAGAAAAGGAAAAACACCGATGGAGAACAACGAAGCTTTTACAGAGGAAAGGAACAGGGATAATGAAAAGGAGACATATGGGACCAAGACCAAGGAAAACAATGGCACAAAAGACAAGGAGGAAGAAGACAAAAATCTGGGTTCAAGAGACAAAAATCAGAAGGGACCCTGCAAACCAAAAGTAGAAATCATTCCCAGAGTAATATTAAATGATCCTGCTCTGCAAGCACACAGGGAACACATGGGGACCTACACCATTATCTGTAAATTCATGGGACTATGGCCCACTGAAAAATATTTACAGATGTGGATCAACTATCACTGGAAACCCAAAGGAAGCATTGACCTACATATTGGGTCAAAGGGATTCTTTACAGTGGTGTTCTCAAACATCGAAGATAAAGACAGAATATTCGAAGGAGGACCATACTTTTATGCAGCAACCGGTCTCTACATGAGGCCTTGGATGATGAACTTTGTCCCAGAGTGGGAGACTTTCACTTCAGTTCCAGTTTGGGTAAGGCTCTATTCTCTACCTTTGGATTATTGGCAAACAAAATCGTTAGCGGCCATTGACAATAAACTAGGGCGTTTTGTCAAAGTTTCTGAAGCTACAAGAAGAGGGAAATACACCTCCTTTGCAAGGATATGTGTGGAAATGGATCTATTAAGAGCTCTTCCGAATGAAGTCATTTTGGAATTTTTTGATGAAGAGTGGGTGCAGACAGTGGACTACGAGCATATCCCATTCAGATGCTACAGATGCCATGAGCATGGTCATCTGTTCAGAGACTGCCCCCTCACTAAAGAAGATAACAAAGGGAAACTCAATACAAGGAAGGACTCATAAAGTTTTCAAAGGGTGACTAGTAGAGGAAACGGAGGAAAAAAGGGGCTAAAGCAACAACATAATGAGGTGCATAAGGTCAATCAGCACAAGTTCCAAGTGCTGCAATAGAATGAAGAAAATGTGAACAAAAATAAATCTCAGGAAGTAGGTCCCAATGAGAAAGAACGAGAAGAAAATAACACACAAACTCAAGATATGGGCTATCAAAAAGAAAGGTCAATGAGTGAAATAGAAATGGAAACGGACCAGGAAATGACCCATAGTGAAATAGATCTGGAAGATCATGAACTTCAGGAAATTCTCTATAAGGAAAACCTGGATCTAGAAGGATTCTTAAGGTAGGGAACCAAAGGAGGAATAGATTCACTTCCTCAAGAAGAATGTAACAAAATGAAATAGTTGTTTTTATGGAAAACGTAGGAAAAAGAGTTGGAGAAAGGTAAAAATATTCATAAGCAAGAGCACAGAGGTGTGAAAACTATGAAATCAACTCCAGGATTAGCAACCATAAATCCAGGAAAGAAGAGGGGTAGGAAAAAGAAAAATGAGCTCTTAATGGAGTGTGGAAAGCTCATGATATATTCAGGTAAGATGAAAGATCTAACCAGTTACTCCTTTACAAATCTTTAATTATGAAGTTCATATCTTGGAATATCAGAGGTCTAGGCAGTAAAAGAAAACAAAGAATGTTAAGTAATAGAATGAAAATAGCAACACCAGATATAATCTTCATTCAGGAAACAAAATGCTCCATTCAGAAATTAAAACAAATCCATAGCAAATGGCTAAATAGATTTGAGTTTCTCGAAGTTAAAGAAGAGAACACAGCGGAAGGCATTCTCACTCTCTGGAATCCCCAAAAAGTTAGCATATTAGATGTGGAGGCATCAAGAAATTATTTATCAGTAATTATTCAACCAGTGTGGGTTGAAGATACCTTTCTGGTCACAAATGTTTATGGTCCTCAAAGAATAGATGAGAAAATCAGATTCCTAAACTCCCTGGTAGATCTTAGAAGAAGACATGAAGAAATACCTTGGGTCATAGGAGGAGATTTTAACATGATTAAATCTCTTTCGGAAAGAAAAAGGAGGTACTAGATTTCTAAGTAAAGACTCATAAACATTTTACTCCTCAGAAGATCTGAAACTGGTGGACTCAGAAATGCAAACTGGCCTTTTTACTTGGAATAATAAAAGAGGAGGTGAGGCTCAGGTCACCTCCAAGTTAGATAGATTTTTGATCTCAGAGGAGCTTATGCTCACAAATAATGAAATAATAGCTAGATTTCTCCCCTTCAAAGGCTCTAATCATTGTCCGATTCAATTAGAAATCAAGGGGATTGATTCTCCCAGGAATAGACCATTCAAGCTTGAAAATATCTGGCTCTCCCATCCATATTTCATCAGCAACATTGAAAAATGGTGGGCTGAAGATTTGCAGATCCAGGGCACTAAAATGTTCCTCCTTCATAAAAGACTTCAGCACATAAAACTTAGACTCAAAGAATGGAACAAGAAGGATTTTGGCAACTTTTTCGTGAACAAAAAATTAGTGGAATCCAAACTACAGGAACTTAATCAAGCACTAATCTCATATGGTTTTGATAAAGTCAAAAGTGAGCATGCTAATAAACACCATCAAGAATGGGAGAACCTATGTAAATAGGAAGAAGTCTTTTGGAGACAAAAATCTAGAATTCAATGGCTCAAAGAAGGTGAACGTAATACAAAATTTTTCCACAGATCCACCATGGCCAATAGAGCTCACAATATAATCTCTTCTATATTAAATGAGAATGGGGTGCTTTAGACCTCTCATAAGAATATCAAAGCTATGTTGACACAACATTTCAGAAGTATCACAAAGGAAAACAATCCTGACATAGAGCAACATATCAAAGAAATTACAAAAAATATCCCTAAGCTGGTATCAAGAGAGGAGAATTTTAACCTAAATAAACCTGTCACCGAAGAGGAAGTCAGTGAGGTTATTAAAGACATGCAGAATGGCAAAGCTCCAAGACCCGATGGTTTCAATGTAGACTTTTTTAAGGCTTGTTGTAACATTGTCAAACAGGACATTCTCAACGTTGTGGAGGACTCTAGAAGAAACAGGACTATTCTAAAAGCCCTCAACACCTCCTTCATCTCCCTAATCCCAAAACAAGATTCTATCCTGACTGCTGACAAGTACCGACCCATTGCTTTATGCAATGTTGTCTACAAGATTATATCCAAGGTTTTGGCTAGCAAACTCAAACCTCTGCTTCCTTCTCTAATTTCTGGGGAACAATCTGGTTATGTGGAATGCAAACAAACCTTAAATAATATTATTCAAAGTCAAAAGTGAGCATGCTAATAAACACCATCAAGAATGGGAGAACCTATGTAAATAGGAAGAAGTCTTTTGGAGACAAAAATCTAGAATTCAATGGCTCAAAGAAAGTGAACGTAATACAAAATTTTTCCACAGATCCACCATGGCCAATAGAGCTCACAATATAATCTCTTCTATATTAAATGAGAATGGGGTGCTTTAGACCTCTCATAAGAATATCAAAGCTGTGTTGACACAACATTTCAGAAGTATCACAAAGGAAAACAATCCTGACAGAGAGCAACATATCAAAGAAATTACAAAAAATATCCCTAAGCTGGTATCAAGAGAGGAGAATTTTAACCTAAATAAACCTGTCACCGAAGAGGAAGTCAGTGAGGTTATTAAAGACATGCAGAATGGCAAAGCTCCAAGACCCGATGGTTTCAATGTAGACTTTTTTAAGGCTTGTTGTAACATTGTCAAACAGGACATTCTCAACGTTGTGGAGGAC
The DNA here is from genome assembly GCA_000404065.3 of Pinus taeda. NCBI lineage: Eukaryota > Viridiplantae > Streptophyta > Pinopsida > Pinales > Pinaceae > Pinus > Pinus taeda. The sequence continues at coordinate 12,273 of APFE031482034.1, forward strand.
TCTAGAAGAAACAGGACTATTCTGAAAGCCCTCAACACCTCCTTCATCTCCCTAATCCCCAAACAAGATTCAATCCTGACTGTTGACAAGTACCGACCCATTGCTTTATGCAATGTTGTCTACAAGATTATATCCAAGGTTTTGGCTAGCAAACTCAAACCTCTGCTTCCTTCTCTAATTTCTGGGGAACAATCTGGTTATGTGGAATGCAAACAAACCTTAAATAATATTATTCAAGCCCACGAGGTAGTACATTTTCTATCTAGCAAGAGGCAGGCAGGTATGATCATGCAATTAGATATTACCAAGGCATATGACAAGGTGAACTGGATCTATATCAAGAAGGTCCTTAATGCTTTTGGGTTCGACCACAACTGGGTCAGATGGATTATGGCTGTGGTAACTTCGTCCAACTTTTCCATTTTGGTAAATGGCTCTCCCTCTGAGATCTTCACTCCTTCTAGAGGTCTCAGGCAGGGAGACCCTCTCTCTCCCTTTCTATTTATCATAATGATGGAAGGACTGGGCAGGTTCATTAATCAGTCCAAAGCCTTGGGAAATATTAAGGAACTTCAATTAACGGAGAATGGTCAGAAAATGACTCACCAATAATTTGTGGATGACACGATGCTACAAGGAATTCCCACTGTCAAAGAAGCCTTAGCATATAAACAAATCCTAAATGACTTTGCCTTGGCCACAGGTATGGAAGTTAATCTCTCCAAATCAATTTTTTTCTTAAATACTAATATTGCAATTCAGAGGAACATCTCCAAGATTCTGAGCTTTCAAATGGATTCCCTCCCCTCAAAATATTTGGGGATTCCCCTCACAGACAAACCTTTGCACAAAAGTATATGGGAGCCGGTGCTCCACAAGATGCAAGATAAAGTCAAAAAATGGACTATCAGATCGCTGAACCTTGCTGGTAGGTTGATTCTGACAAAGGTTGTTCTTCAATCTATCCCTATTTTCTTTTTATCAGCCCTTCCTACTCCCAAAGGTGTCCTACAGCAGTTCAGGAAAATCCAAAGAGACTTCCTTTGGGGCAAAGAGGAAACAAGGAAGAAATGGGCCCTTGTGTCCTCAGAGAAAATCTGTAAACCCAAGAGGTACAGGGGTTTGGGCTTAAACGATCAGGAAACTCTGAGTAAAGTTTTAGGAGCCAAACTCTGGTGGAGATGGGTTAAAGAACCAAAAGCTCAATGGGATAAGATCTGGAAAGATAAATATGCAAGCTTGTGGCATACTAATGATCTCATAAGAATGTCTGGAAACATAAAGGGCTCTTATATCTAGAACAAAGCCTAGGAAAACAGAAGCCTAGTTCAAAACAACAGTTTCTGGGAAATCAGAGAAGGATATCTAGCTCTCTTCTGGGAGGAAAAATGGCAACAAGAACCAACACTGTTAGAAGAAGACTTTATAAGCCTCAAGCAGGAAACATACTCCCAAGGATTAATCAAAGTCAAATATTTCTGGAATCTTCCTCATAACTCTGGAAAGTGGAGAAACTAGAAAAGCATAGAGTGTAGAGATGACGGTGCCATAAAAATAAAAGCAGAAGCAATTATGAGCATGTTAAAACAAAGGAAAATCTTGGTAACAGAGGGGAAAGATCAGCTAAGATGGGGCCTCAATAAAGAAGGAACCTTTAATCTTAAGGAAGCAAAAAGAATTATCCTGAACCTTGATTCCAGTGTTCCAGAGAAATCCTGGCAACAACTTTGGAGCCACCAAGGGTGGATGAAAATCAAGATTTTCGTGTGGTTAGTTCACCACAAGAAAATTTTAACTTGGGACAATATCAGGAAAATAGGGGTTTTGGGGCCCTCTAGATGTCAACTGTGGGAAGACCAATAGGAAACCATGGAGCATATCCTCAACAGCTACACTTACACAACCTGGTTGTGGGATTCTTTTGCAACCATTTTTCAATAGTCAGACAGAGATAAAGCAAATATCATTAACACCCTGAACAAGTGGAGAATAAACTTTTCAGAGAATGAGCTCCTTAATTTGGCCTAGGCCTTTACACCAAGCTTCATTATCTGGAATGTTTGGAAAGAAAGGAATAAAATAATTTTCAAGGATGAAAAAACTATTCATTTTCGCCCGTTTGATCTGATCTTGAAGCAGATTAAGGAGATAGTTAGTACCATTGTTCGCAATTATCCCAAGAACCCTCCCATAGATAAGGAAACTAGAATACTCAGGCAACTAAGAATCCAAGAGATCATTCCCAATGAACTAAGAAGAAAAGGAAAACATTTGGAAATGGAAAAGAAGTTCTGCCACCCTCCACCGAAGGGTTATTTGAAATGAAATATTGATGGGGCTTCAAAATGAAATCCTAGAACAGCTAGTTATCAACGAGTCTTAAGAGATGAAGAAGGAAACATAATATTATTTTTCACTACCATTTAGGTAAATCTACCAATAATATGGCTGAATTATTGGCTTTGGAACATTGTCTTGAGTTGTTGATTCAAAATCATAGCTCCAATGTCATTATAGAAGCAGACTCAGAGATCTCCATAAATGCAGTTAAGAGAATCAGCTTCGGAGTAGCACCGGAGAAGGTTTCAAAACACTGGAGACTAATCCAAGTGTACCAAAGAATTCAAAATCATATTTTGAGTATCCGAACTGTTAGTTTCAGTCATGTTTGATGAGAAGCCAATAAACTAGCGGATACTTTGGCCAACCAAGGAGTATTTAACACAGAATGCAGAATTGAGATGAAATGGCAAGAGATGCCTCAGGATAGATTAAAAGCACTCTGCGAGGAACAAGTAGCAGGGGACAGAGAAATTTTTAAATATTGTGCCAGAGTGAAAGGCATAGAATGATGAATTCTAAGCTAGTTCGATCTCAGTACTGTGGCTGGTACCTTAACGAAGGCCAAGCTTTGAGTGATCACTCTACACCCTGGTGTAAACGGATCATTCCCCCTTCTCTTTCGATTCACAGTATAAGGTTCTTTTCTCAATTTGTGGCAGTCTCTGTTTCTATTTCTGAGATGTGTTGGTGCAGGAAGGACAGTTGGGATTGTCTGGCAGAGGCTTTTCCCCTACTTTCCTCTCATGGTATGGAAAACCAGACGCCAAGAGGTTACCAGGTGATCGCTCGGTTCCCGAATGGTAAATGGTTTTGGGATTTTGGCAGAGATACCATTAATCTCCCGACACGTGGCAAGGGAGGGGTTATGAATACCACCCTCCATCGAGCATTAAAGTTTGGACAGTTCAGCTATGCGATACTTCTTCGGGCTGTTCGATTTAGCAATAGGAATCGACAGTTAGTGTTGAAAGTGTTGTTTTCTATGACTTGATGCGGCAAAGACTTGGGGAGTCAACATAGTTTCACTTTAGGTTTTTGAATCATATTGTTCAATCTAAGAAATTTTAAGAGAGAATAGTTTTGCATGGTGTAAAGGGTAGGGTCAATTCTAAGGCAGATAGCCCTTGGTTTTCCTAAGTCCATGAGGAGGTCAGGTTTTTGTACATGCTATAATTTTAATTTTGATTTAATGAAATAGAAGGATCAACTCTTGCTTCAGCGAAGAAAAGATATTTTGTTTTTCTTTCATGACTGAATTCTTACTTAGTATCAAGTATAATGTTCTTTTAAGCATTGGTTTGAGTGTAGTATTTGTGAACAAAAAAAAATAAGATATCGAACTAGTCAATGATGTGACATTATACATGGACGAAGAAGTAGAAATGGAAATAAGCACAATTATAGAAGCATATATCACAGGGGATGCAATGAAAGGTGTAGAAAATAGACAAGGAAGAAATATAGAAAGGTAGTTCTGTCGAGCTTTAGCTAACAGTAAAACAGATTTATTTTTGTTTCTTTAATTAATTTCAATTCAATGCTCATGACTAGGAAAAAAAATATTGAGTTTATGACATTATTGATCAAACATATCAGTAACAATATAAAAGGAAGCATTTTCCATGGTCTTTTATTAGTTACATATCAAACTTTTTGGACAAAGAAAATAGGACAAAGCCAATACTATGTGTCTATTTGATAGATATGAAGGTCGAAATAATAATAATATTTATTGTGCCAACATAGTCTATCAAACAATAAAGCCAATACTCTATGCGGATTTGATAGATATGAAGGTCGAAATGATAATAATATTTCTTGTGTGAACACAGTGCATCAAAAAACACGAGGCAATACTTATTGCAAATGCTGGTGTTTTTATTAAAAAATTTGAAATAATTCCAAAGCACAAATATGATAGTGATGACTGTGAGAAAAGTTTTGCACTAAATATCTTTAGCATTGTAGAAAACATTTTTCTTGTTTCCAGAGAGCACCAATTTCCCAAATAATATGATTGCAAGTTTGTCACGTAGTCAAGATGTGTTTCGAGTTGGCACAATTAGCACCATTGTAATTTCAACAACAAATATAGGGATGCAATGTGTAATAGAAATAAAAGACAGGAATATAGATCAGGACAGGGCAATAGTAAGCTTATATTTATTTGAATGTTTCAATAATAGTAAGTTATTGTGCATCTCGTATACAGTTTACATGTATTGCTTTACAAATATTGCATATGTAACATGTACAAGTACATGACAAACTTTTTTCAACATATATTTCAATCCAAAGAAAATTACA
>APFE031482034.1:22324-65959 GCA_000404065.3 Pinus taeda
ACCCAGAGATAAACATGTTTTTAAGTGACTTTCTCTCTTTTTGAAGTTTGACATGAAGAGAAGAGGTATGAGGCTTGAAAAGGAGGATAATATGACTATTGATGGAGCCATATTAACTGCAGATAGTCATGGTGACAAATTTCAGTGTAACACTTAGGTAGTTTGTATGGAGCCAACTCACTACCATAGAACCTAATCCTAGTATAATTCTGGTATAGGTACCAGTCACCAGTCTTGGTTTTCTCTGATAGGTGCAGTGTCTTTTTAATTTCTTCTCCAATTCTGGGCTCTGCCTGGCTATTGAGTAATTGGAGAAATGGATATATGAAGGAATCAATGAACTGGGAGAATGTAAAATTTAATGATCCTGCTCTTACTAGCTCTGTCCAGTGAATCACTGATTGATTCACTCCCTTCTCATCTTATCTGTTGAGTTGAATAGGCAATAGATCTCCCTATTGAAACAAAATTAGATGAATGATTACTGAATTGTACCTGAATACTCCTTGTGTGGTCAAATTCATAAATTGTTCATGTATATTATCAACCAAAAAGTGGCTATAATTATACATGAGGGCAGGTTGATATTCTTTGCTAAAAATAGAAAAGAACCCAAGGATGGATTCGTCAATAGCTTGGTTATTTTCATAACCTAGGAAGTATGATAACAGAGAGATAATGTGTCTAGTAGCTTCAGGGAACATGGACGATGAATATGGAGGATTTCGATTAGGTAATTCGGCATCTTCTGGTAGGAAAATTTCAAAGATAACAGCTCTCTGTGGGAAGGTGATTTTATTGTAAAGGTCCATGATAGGTGCATGTGAGAAATGGCTAAGGGAATCAGATGGAGGTATCATTAGCATCCGGTTTATGCTCTGAGTAGTGATGGTAATCAGGATTTTTCCATCCTAAGTCATTATTGTTCTTTGCATAGGGTCATACCTGGCTTGACACCAAGAGATTAGATCACAAAATTGATGGGTCTTAGGAAAAGAAAAAAATGGTAGAAGAGTCTCCCAGAAGTGAATGGAATCCTCTTGATCAGTATATATCAGTTTTAACCATGAATGTAATTCATAGAAATCAAATTCACATTCACAGTCACTGATCTTGAAAAGGGACTCTACAGGTGGCATATGATCTAGACCAAGGGGGAGTATGGACGGATTCCCTTCTTCGGCAGTCTTCTGTATGTTTTCTTTACGCAAGGGAAATTTAGAAGTTGTTTTTAACCTAAAATTGATAACAATGGAGAAAATACACTGAGCGGAAAACTGGTGCTTTTGGTTTATGGATGGAAGTGAAAAGTGCCAAAGATTGGAGCCATGGAGGATTTATAGGTTTAGTTGGACTCTATTAACTGTTTGGATCTACCTGTAGGCATTCAATTAGGGGAAATGAAAATCAATGCTTAACGATTTTTTAAATGGATAATCAGCCACAACAATGACTTTGGAACATATGGGAAATTGTATTATAACGTGGTAGGCGGTGAATGAGTAGGTGAAAATGGATGGATGATGTGGAGGTTCATTACTGGATGGAGGATGACAGATGCACAAGGCATGGGAGAAGTCAACAGTTGGATGGAAGAAAACCGGAAGCGGATTTTGTGGGGTGGGGGTAACAATGGTATGTGGTTTCGAGCCTTGGGGTTTCGAAACATTTTGGAGGCACCACGTTGCAAAATGTGACAGCCATGAAAACTAGTTTTCAGACCCCCCCCCTCGCATTAACAGGAAACAACCAAGCAAGGGCCGAATGGCTTCTTTCGCCATTGATCTGGACGGAGTGAAGGATCTTCATTGAATAGAGTGCGCTGGTTATTGGCGCCCAATGTGTTGTTTTTCCGTTTCCAGCAATACGACAAAAGTGTCATTTGTCACTTAATTTATAATGTCATCAAGCTTTATTACAACAATTAAATCTTAATTAAAGAACTTAAGCATGGTTAATCAAAAGGGAATTTTTCAAAGGTGCATTTGAGCTAGCAACCTTAATTTATTTTTTAAAGAAAATAGTTTTCTTTTATTACTTATCTATCATTTTCATTTTGCCTTCCTTTTTTAGAGAACCTACTCTATCATTTTATTTGATATGGACTTGCAATAAGAATCATTTCTAACATTTTTATTTTCCATCTTGTTTTTGGTCCATATCCTAACTTGTCATTTTTTTGTATGGAATTTTGATTTCTTATCTAATAGCTAACTTATCAAAAACAAGAATGTTACGACAGGTCCTCAATGTCTTCGGGAAAACAAACAGAGCTTGGTTTAGAGATCTACAAGTCTCTTTCAAGAAAGAAATAAGCATAGAAAGCTTATAGAAACAACAAGAGAACCTATGATGCCAGGAAGACCACAAGGAGTCCATCATTCCATAAGTAAATAATAAATCCCCCTTTTTGGTTCAATTTCAAGCATAGACCATAAATCTAGGCACATAACTTATAATATTACAAGCCTGCAAGCATTTTTCTTATATGGACTGAAATTCCAGGCATAGGCCCAACAGATGTTCATTAACTACCCTTTTTCTACAGTCTTGAAGCTAACTAGTGAGAACCCATTGATCATACCTCACACAACAATGTTACTCAGTTTGCACTGCAACCACCTAGGTGGTTATATATAAACACAATGTTTTCCATCATAAAGAGAAATGATACAACATCATAGAAACATTGCACACATGCATCAAATTTTAAAATTCCAATTTAGTAAACCATGAGTCATTCATCTAGTAAATACAATAATGAGTTACAACCCAACATGACCTCAATAACAATGAGATGCAATTCCAAACACTCTGGAACTAATACTAAAGTTAGCAACTAAAATCGAGACAACAACTCTTCGCCTAGCCATAGACAGTTACAACAAAGCCTTACTTGCAATTATCACTCCCGAGATGGATTCCAAAGCTTGAGGTGTGGTGCTTCTAGGTTCTTTTAGCCAACCAACATAGCTGAAAAAGGATGTCACAAGTCCATTGCTACCTTCATCCACCAACAAAGCTCATTATGGCTCACACGGTTCATGCGTATATAGAGTCATGCCAAAATTTCATAATACAAATAACTCTAGCTCACTTTCAGGAGAAGAGAGTCCACTATGATGAAAGTTCACCAGTGGTAAGTGTTAACAAGTAGGAAGTCACTTTTTCACATGTGATGGACCTCTAAATTAGACACAAATTAAGGCCCATGCCTTTAAATTAGACATAAATTAAAGCCTATCTAACCATCCTTGAGCACTTTAAACCTCTCTTTTTGCATTAGATAATGTATTTTTAACTTTAATATGTTCATTAGGAAGGTTTATGGATAATTTCATATTTGTGTCTAATATTATTTATTTTTGTGGAATATTGTGATAATATTGGGAAGATTATGAAGATTTGGAGGAGGAGATAATTTAGGGACTTTATCCCTACCACATTAGGATCAATAATAAATCAAGAAGATATTATGAAATTATGGTACAGATTCTGGAGCTCCAATGATTGAGAAAATCTAGGAATGTGTTCCCTGCCATTTAATGCAGATTCTTAGAATTTGGAACCACATCCACTAATTAATGGATTTTGGTGGGGAAAGCTTCCTCCTTTCATGGGGGATGATTCTTAATCATTTTGTATTAGTACGAAGTCAAATTTTCCTCTAGGGGTTGATTTGTATTAGTCTTGTTGTGGAGAGAACTCGTATTTTTGCAGCTCCACTTTCATTTCTTGGGGTGATGTAAATGTATTCATGGAAATAATGAATATTGGTGCCATGTCCAGCTCCTGAATATTGGTCTCCTTCATAGGACTCTCATTTTCCTTGGGCTTGGCCATCCAAGGAGCCTCAGAGCCCTTTTGTATCATTTACTTTTCTTCCTTTCACTTCTTATTCACATGCATCTCTTGTTCTTGTCTTTTTTTTCTTCTCTTTATGCATTTAGTATTAATGATTTCTTGTTGTAGCATTAGTTTAAATGGTTGAAGTAAGTTATTTTGCAAGATCAAAAGCATTATTTTATCATTGTAAAATATTTAGAAGGTATGAGTAATCATTGAGCTACTTGGATTAGCTTGCTTATTCCCAAATCTAGATTTCTGGAAGTCTTTGTGGCAAATAACAATAAATATTTGCTATTTTTTAGAGCATGCTAACGAGATTAAATCGAGTTCATTCCACTTGAATTAGATCACAAAAAAAATTATAGTTAAAAAAAAAATTACCCCATTGCATTTTCACTTGATTAGGTTAGGAATTTGATAGATTTACTAGGTCACTAGTTATCGAATTTCTAGATTTTAGACTAGTAATTTTTTGCCATTTTTAAGCATGGGTTAACATAGGTATTTTTGAATGATTCCACTCAGAATGGAGACCTAAGAAATCATAGTCAATAACAAAATTTTTCCCATCCAATTTGGATTTTATTTGGTTTTTCATTCAGTGAATTATAACTCCATATAGAAAATTTGTTGTTTCTTGTAGTAAACTACAGGAAACCCTATAGCAGCCTTCCAGTGTGTATATACTTGCCCAGATTTGCTCAAGAAACTTTGTCATGATCCCTTAGGGTTGAATCAAGACCCCTAAGCTCTAAATAAATTATTAGAGAATACTAAAGACCACCAAGGACTTACCTCTTTACCCATGCAAAATATTTCAGAAATTTGGGTTAATGGACAAATTTATGAATTGGATAATACAATGATGATTTTCTTGATTTCCACATCCAATGAACTTTGTTAATGGATCTAAAATTTTTGAAATGTAATTATTGAAATTTAGTTCATGATATTCACTTTATCCAAATAGAATAGGTTTCTTTCCATGTATTTTCTTTCTTGCAAGAGGTTAAGGTTTCCATTTCGAGCATTTCATTTTCTAGAATTAGTTTAGGATTTGATTTCATTACATGCACTCCATGACATCATGACAACAAAGGAAGGACATAGTGTATACTGCACATATAGTGTCGATACCTCTTAAGTTTGTACGAACCCCGGGTGCATAATTAAAGTTGGTAGCCTTGGAACTCACAACATTCTTGTTGCAATACCGAAGCTCATCACTTTTTGGCCCCTTTGTTGTGGAGGTGTCAAAGTATGTGTTGTTTTTTTCCCTAGTTGATTCATTTCTTTTTACTTTCTGCAAAAATAAAAAAATTTCATTAGGTATCTTTTATTTCAAAAACGGAAGAGTGCATTACATTATTTTTTTCATTCAATCATAAAAACAAAAAAAATCTTCAACACCAACCCACCCCCAATTTGATCTTGTGGTGCAGTAAGAGCCACATCACCATTCATTTTTACAAGTAAAAGAAGAATAGGTGAGAGAGAAGATAGAAGAAATGGATGGAGATGGTGACAATGAAGAATATCTTCTTGGATTCCCCATTCAAGATACTAATGTCGATGTGCACATGAAGAACATCCCTCCATCTTTTCTTCCAAAATTTCATGGTAAGGTCAGAGGATCCAGAAACCTTTCTCTTTGAATTTGAAATCCTTTGTAGATCTTACGGTTACTTATTAAACACTCAAAAAAAGAGATTGTTTCCAACAACATTGAAATATGGAGCTCTTAAATGGTTCATGAGTTTAGGGATTAATTCAATAAGATCATGGAATGATATGCAAAATATATTTCTAGAAAAAAATAAAGATCGTGATCTTAAAGAAGAAATATTTAGAATGAATAAAAAAGAAGATGAGATCCTTGAGGATCTAATAGAGTGGTTCATGTATAATGTTAAGGGGGAAAAACTACATCATTTAGGATTCGACACACTAAAAACCCTCTTACTTAGAACAATTATGGATGAATGGATTGATCTCCTTGATCTCATGAGTAAAGGTGATATATACCAATTATCGTTTGAATAAATTTGTGAAACATGTAAACACATATCAAGAGGAAGGGAAAGAGTAAGTAAATCATAATCAAGATCAGTAATTCAAGCTAAACATGGAAATTTGTTTGATGAATTTAAAACAGAAAATCTTAGCAATCTAACCAAACAAATAGAAATGTTAAGAATGCAAGATGAATAAAAAGAAGATGTTGATATTTGCGTTGTCCATACAGAATCACATGATGTTAAATATTTTCCATCATTACCAAGGTTGAAGGAAGTTTACCAAGAGGACAATGGAGCAAGTCAATTGCCAATATAACTATGTTATGTACTCCAAGAGGACCATGGAAAACTATTCATTCTGATATGATGCAAGAGCTTAATTCACAATTTCAAGCATATGGAAAACCATGTAAAAATAATTGGAACACACCCTTTCCTTGGAAACCTTAGTCATCTCAACACCAAAACCAACCTTGGAAACAAGGTTGGAAAGGAACTTCTGGGAGCCATCCATGGTATCCTCAATATTTTCCTCAATATACTCCATACCCAACTCCATGTTATCCCTACTATTAACCTCCACCACAACCACAACCCCAACCACATCCATTTCAAATATCCACTCCCACTAAACTACCTGTACCACCATTTCCGAACCCACACAATGAAGTAGCCTAGCCCACTTACAATGTTGAGGTACAACACTTCCAAACATCTCCTCTTGATATAAATGGTATTCATCTTAGCTCAAGAAGAGTATCACAAAAAAGAGATTCTCTTGATATCAATGAAGGACAACATGTAGAAAAAGGATATTCCAATAAGAAGACCAAAGAATCATGGGTTGAACTTGACGAAGAGCAGACATCAAAATTAGAGATTGAGAAAGCTCCCTCATGGTTACCACCATATCCTTCATGTATTCAAGAGAACAATTGATAAAAAGAGGAATATTTGAAGTTCATGGTAGAAGAAGACATGAAGAATGATCTAGATAAGCAAGTGGACTGAGGGCATCACAATTGTATTTAAACATGGTTCCATATAGTCATTAAGTTGCAACAATGCTCTCTTCTTTAACTATGCTTGATATTGTCAAATTCAAAGCATTTGGTCTCTAAAATCTAGGTACATGTCAAAGCATATATTTCAAGCATACATATTAGTTTATCTGTCATCCTGATGGGTACATGGCTCCATTGGAAGTATTCTTATACTTGAAAGAGATTTTGTTTTCCAAGTAGAGTAGGGAAGAAAAAAAATTAAAAAATGAAAAATAAGAGAACAAAAAATAAAATCTCAGGTGAAAAACTCCTTTGAGGCACTTGATATTGGTTCATTGATTGAAAACCTCCATGAGGCATTCAATGGGTTGGAAAAAGAAAAAAAGAGAAATGAAAATATCCTAAGTGAAAGCCTCCTTTGAGGCACCTAGGCAGACCTACTATTTTAAAACCTCATTGAGGTGGCTAGTAGGCCTATAAGAAAAAAAAAAAGAAAAAAATAAAAAATATTTGCTCCATGTATCTCTCTGATGAATACGGGTTCTCTCCAACATCTACAGGCAACAAAAACAAGTTGGCACCAAAAAAAGAACAAAAATGGTCAAAATTCTAGTCAAAGAAAGTCAAACTTTGACTTTCTCCTCCTTTTCTCAGATGCTCCAAAAGGACCAAGGCCATGCTAATCCATCACTCTCATATATTTCCACCATCCACCCATCATTCCCAAGCTTTTCCCATTCATTTTCCTTGTTGTCCTAAAATATTAAAAGAATGCTTTGTTTTACTACACGAAATAGAAATAAATAGAGAATAAAATTATTTTTGTCATATCTTGAAAATAATGCATCCATTTTCCAAGTTGTTTTAGGTGGATATTCATATGGATGAGAGTAACATGATCAAGCAATTTCAACAAATTTGAGTGCACAGTTTTCAAGAAATCAACCTCCATCACCTACAACCATTTTTGAATTTTATCGATATTTGTGCATCCATTTTCAAATTTGTTACATGGGAAGATGCATCTTGATGATGGTAACATGCCCAAGAAATTTCAACAAATTCTAGTACACAATTTCCAAGAAATTAGCCTCCATCAACTTCAACCATTTTTATTTTTTCCTAAGATTCATGCATCCATTAGCCAAATTGTTTTTATGGGGAGGTGTATAAGAATGATGGAAACATGCATAGAAAATTTCAGGTCAATCCATTCTACTGTTTGGGAGATGTGGACAAAACAAGGCTACTACAGGGTTTCCTATAGTACTACAGGAGTCCTAGTTTACTACAGGAAACAAGCTGAAAGCTATAGGAATGTACAGAATGTGAAATAAAGTGTGGGAAAGGTTCCTAATGGTGGAATAAGGTATAGCGACGGTGAAAATCACCCATGGCCAAGCCCAACACTCCAAGAAGACTAGATTTGAGTAAGATAGTTTGTTCATGGTAACTGGAAGACAGAGGTTTAGAATCACCAAGCTATGAAGACCTGTGTAGAAGAAAAATGTTGAAATGTGGCAAAAAGAATATTTCAATTTTAATTTGTCCTTGAATTAAAATTGAGAATTAAAATTCGAATTTAGTCTCACCAGCTGCTTGGAAAAATAATTAATTAATTCATCTTGAGTTAATTAGTTAGAGAAATTCAGGCTAGAAGTTTTTGTGAAGTCAAGCAACAGTTATCCCTTTGATTGAGGAAGTTATCCCTTAATTAAGGAGATAAGGATGAGTTGTAATTAGTTAGCTCAGTTAACTGAGTTAAGTCCAATTAAATTAGTTCCAAACGGTTTGAGGAATTAATTATGAGTTCATTCAGTTAATGCATGCATGCATGAAACTAGTGTACTCCAGATAACTGAATATTATCTCATAAATAACTCATGCATGTCAGTTCAGACAAAGAACCAGTTGAGATTAAAGGCGGGGACAGTGTACTATCAGTTGAAATAATTTTCCTATACGAAAATCTCTTGCATGCAGAAAGAATTCATTCCTTGATATTTTCACAGTTTTACAGTGTGTTGGAAGTAGTGTGTGAGATCAGTGTCACACAAGGTTACAGCTGGAACACCCAGGGAAAACAGTGCAAGGAAATAGGAGGCTTGGAGGGTAGAGGAGAAGGCATATGAGTTGTCTAGTCTATCTATGAGCAGTGTGAGGGATTGTACTTAGAGCTGGATAGTTGTGAGAGCTAAAGTTTTGTGTAATCCTGAGATATTTACAACTTGTATGATATTAATACAGATAGAGGGGTTTTAGCTGAAGCTTTCCCCAGAGTATTCTTCTGTGTTTCATGTGTATTGATTCTTCTTCTATGTTATATTTGTTATTTTTGATCTTGCTCAAATCGATTAAGCTTCCACAAGTTTGATTGTAGAAGTAGATTAAGTATTTTTCTTTAGTATATTTCATTATCAAGGTAATCTATAGTGAGAATTTCTACATGGTATCACAACAAAGGTGATCAGAGTTGTGAACATTATACTGAGAAGGGAAATTCGAAGTTTGAAGTTCTTGGTTGTAGGTGCAAAATCAAATTCTTATCACACCTCAAAGTTCACCAATGGCGTTCAATGGCTTGGGACTCAAGTATGATCTGGATGGTAGCTCAAATTACATAGCATGGAAGTGGTATTAGAAGACAATGGTTTGAAGGATTTCATTGATCAAGAAATCCCCAAGCCAGCTGGAGGTAATGCACAAGAATTGGGTGAATAGAAGAAGTGTGTAGCAAAGGCAAGAAGGATTCTTCTAGAGGGAGTTCGAGACCATATTTCCTTGAGTCTCCATGGGAAGGAGACTCCATTTTCAATGTGGAAGACATTGAAGGACCTATATCAGAATAGTAGTGATGACAGGAAACTGGTGCTTAAGGATAAGCTTTGGAAAATCAAGTGTGAGAATGGAGACACTATTTCTACATATCTGAACAAGCTCACCACCTACAGATATGAGCTTAGTAGTGTGGGAATAACGACAACCGATGAGGATATGGTGATCCTTGGTCTCCTTGGTCTTCCAAAGAGCTAGCATAGCTACTAGGACTCTGTGAATGGAAGAGAGAAACTACCGGACTAGGAACGACTGTGGTAGGATCTGATGCAGGAGGAGATCAGGGGGAGCACAAGAGATGGTTCTTCATCTAAGCATGATGATGAAGAAAATCTAGCCTTAGCAAGTAAGGCAAGGAAAGGGAAATGGAAGGCTTCCCATTCCAAATTGAATTCTTCCTATGCAGGGAAGAAGATTGACAAATCTAAAGTGAGATGCTTTAATTGTCATGAGGTGGGCCATTATGCAACTAATTTTCCAATGAAGAAATCCAAGAAGGGATCCTCGAAAAGATCAGAAGCTGAGGCACTGGCCTCTTAGTTCGAAATGGATTTTACCCTCATCACATGCATGGTTTCATCGATGGTGGGTTGTGTTTGGTATCTGGATGGTGGAGCCTCATTCCACATGACTGACGATAAAAGTTTATTCAGTACATTGGAGGAGAAAGAACTCAAGATGTGCATAGAGATGGGCGATGATGGAAAGTACTGTGTTTCAAGAGAAGTCATGGTTTCTTTTCAGAGGGAGCATGGAACTCCTCTCACTCTGACTAATGTAAAGTATGTGCCTAGACTAAAGAATAACTTGGTATCAGTTGTGATGTTGGAGGACAAAGGCTACGATGTTGTCTTTAGTAAAGGAAAGGTGTTCATGAGACACATTTCCACAGGTTAGACCAAGAGGATTGGGATTCGAGTGAAGAATCTCTATAACCTAGAGGTAGATGACTGTGATGCATTGAGTTTGAAAGTAGAATTGGTGCAAAGCCAAGACATTGGCGAGTTATTGCATAGACGGTTGGGCCACTTGCATCACGGGGCCTTGAAGATAATGCAACAGATCTCTACCGGACTTCCCAAAGGTAAACTTGACAAAGTGGAAACATGCAAAGGTTGCACCTTGCGAAAGTACGCCAAGTCTTCCTTTCATGATCGAGATAGTCAAGCTAAAGAAATCATGGAGTGAGTTCATACTGATGTGTGTGGACCATTCTCGACAGCATCCACCGTGAAACAAAGGTATTATGTGATTTTCATTAATGATTTTTCTCATAAATGTTGGATCTATTTCATGCAGAAGAAGGATCAAACATTCTCAAAGTTTTGTGAGTTCAAAGCTTTGGTTGAGAAAGAATCAGGAAAGAAGATCAAGGCCTTGAGAAGCAACAAGGGTGGAGAGTATGTCTCTCAAGAGTTTAAGGACTTCTGTGCAATAGAAGGAATTAAATGGGAGTTGAAGACACCTCATAACCCACAACAAAATGGGGTGGCTGAGAGGAAGAACAGAACGATTGTGGGGGTAGCTTGGGAGATGCTGCATGACTAAGGCCTACCACTTCATTTATGGGTTGAGGCATGCAACACAATGGTCTATTTGCATAATAGAATCTCTCATCACATTCTTGGGATGAAGACACCAGAGGAGGCTTTCTCTAGGAAGAGGCCAGATGTGGGTGACTTCAGGATCTTTGGCTCATCGGTATATTTCCATGTGACCAAGGATGCCTAGAAGAAGCTTAAGCCGACAGCTAATTTGGGGATACTTGTGGGGTACACTGATACACCCCATAAATATTAGGTGTACTTTCCTACTAGTCGGAGGATAGTGGATCACAAAGATCTCAAGTTTGATGAATAGAAGGCCATGCGAGTTTCCCTTAAGAGGGAGCTCCAACTATAGGCTGTGGAGGAAGTTTTGGTTCCTAAGGAGGAGCCTCAGACTGATGCAGATCAGCCACATGCAGAGATTCCAAGAGTGGATACATGCACTCAAGAAGAGTCTTCCAAAGAGGGACAGAAGCGCACAACAGAAGTTAACAGATTGTTGTCAGATGTGAGAGAGAATGTGGGAGAACCATCTTCTCAACGCTGACAAAGGAGGTCACCTGAGAGGTACATTGGATACATGGTCCTTGTTGGGGAATGTGTTGAGACTTATCCATCCTCCTTTGAGGAATCAGTACAACAGCTGATTTGGGTTGATGCTATGGTGGATAAGTATGACTCCATAGTTCAGAACAGTGTTTGGGATGTGGTTGCAAGACTTGAGAACAAGTCAGTTTTGAGTTCTCATTGGCTTAACAAGGTAAAGCAAGTTACTAATGGTAGTGTGGAGAAATATAAGGCAAGATTTGTTTCCCGTGGTTTCTCACAGGTTGAGGGGATCGACTATGATGAGACTTTTGCTCCTATTGCAAGGTACTCATCCATTAGATCGATGTTGGCACTATCAGCACAGATGGGTTGGAAGATCCATCAGATGGATGTGAAGACTGCATTCCTCAATGGCAAGATTGATGAAGAGGTGTACATAGAGCAGCTGGAAGGTTTTGAGACCTTTGATCGTGAGTCTCATGTGTTTCGACTCAAGAGAGCTTTGTACGGGTTGAAGCAAGCACCTTGTTCTTGGTACACTAGGATCGAGAAATACTTCACTGGGTTGGGCTTCACAAAGAGTGAAGCGAATGCGAACATGTACCGCATCATGGTGGAAGGTAAGTAGTTGATAATTGTTCTTTATTTTGATGATCTCATATTGATAAGTGATGATCAGTTGATTATGTCTTTCAAGGATGAACTTACAAGAGAATTCAAGATGAAAGACATGGGTCTCATGCACTACTTCCTTGGCATGGAAGTGTGGCAGAAGGATGGGGAGTTGTCTGTGTCTCAAGGCAAGTATGCCAATGAGATACTTAGGAGATTCCACATGGAGAAGTGCAAGCTAATGCAGACTCCTCTAGTAGGTAACTGGAGGAAGGAGGATGCTACTTCAGGAGAAGTAGTAGAGGCTACTGTATATCGGAAGCATGTGGGTTCACTGATGTATTTAGTGAACACACGACCATATTTGTGTTATGCAGTGAACCAACTGAGTCAAGCTATGGTTTATCCTACCAAAATGTTTTGGAAGGAATCTAAGCATGTTTTGAGATACCTCATAGGCACATCTCAATATGGATTATGGTACAAATGGACAGAGGGAGTGAAGCTACAGAGCTTCACAGATGCATATTGGGCAGGGAGTCCCTCAGATTGGAAGAGCACATCAGGAGGCATTTTCAACCTTGGGTCAGCTACATTTTCTTGGTACAACAAGAAACAGAGGTTAGTTGCACTCAGCTCAGTAGAGGCTGAATACATGGCTTCAAGTCAAGCAGCATGTTAGGCCATTTGGATGCGGAAAATTATAGTTGGTTTGTTTGATCAGAAGATGGATCCAACTGTGATCTATTGTGATAATCAAAGTTGTATCAAACTCTCCGAGAATCCAGTATTTCATGACAGGTCCAAGCACATCGACATTCGATATCATCATCTCAGAGACTGTGTGGCAAAGAGGGTCATGTTGTTGCAATATATTTCAACTGAGGAGCAAGTTGCTAACATTTTGACTAATGCATTGTCAAAGTTTAAATTCGAATTCCAGGGTGGCAGATAATACCTTTCTTGTTGAGAGGGAGTGTTGAAATGTGGCAACAAGAATATTCCAATTTTAATTTGTCCTTGAATTAAAATTGAGAATTAAAATTCGAATTTAGTCTCACCAGCTGCTTGGAAAAATAATTAATTAATTGATCTTCAGTTAGTTAGTTGGAGAAATTCATGCTAGAAGTTTTTGTGAAGTCATGCAACAATTATCCCTTTGATTGAGGAAGTTATCCCTTAATTAAGGAGATAAGGATGAGTTTTATTTGAGTTGTAATTAGTTATCTCAATTAACTGAGTTAGGTCCAATTAAATTAGTTCCAAATAGTTTGAGGAACTAATTGTGAGTTCATTCAGTTAATGCATGCATGCATGAAACTAGTGTACTATAGATAACTAAATATTCTCTCATAAATAACTCATGCATGTTAGTTCAGACAAAGACCCAGTTGAGATTAAAGGCATGGACAATGTACTATCAGTTGCAAGAATTTTCCTATGAGAAAATCTCTTGCATGCAGAACGAATTCATTCCTTGAGATTTGTGCAGTTTTACAATGTGTTGGAGCAGTGTGTTAGATTAGTGTCACACAAGGTTACAATTGGAACACCTAGGGAAAATAGCACAAGGAAATAGGAGGCTTGGAGGGCAAAGGGGAAGGCATATGAGTTGTCTAGTCTGTCTATGAGTCATGTGAGGGATTGTACTGAGAGCTGGATAGCTGTGAGATCTAAAGCTTTGTGTAATCCTGAGATATTACCAACTTGTATGATAATACAAATAACAGGGTTTTTAGCTGAGGCTTTCCCCAGAGTATTCTTCTGTGTTTCATGTGTATTGATTCTTCTTCTCTGTTATATGTGTTATGTTTGATCTTGCTCAAATCAATTAAGATTCTGCAAGTTTGATTGTAGAAGTAGATTAAGTATTTTTCTTTAGTATATTGCATTATCAGGTTAATCTACAGTGAGAATTTCTATAAAAACAAAGGAAATTATCACCTCCAGAGGACCATGGGTCGATCATCAACTCAGCAGTAGCATGCATGTCTCTCTAATGACCATTAGGTAGGTACATGTATGAAATATTCTTGAACTCTTCTCTTGATCATATTATAGTTAGAAATTTGTTTTCAATGCATGAGAGATGAGGTTTTATAAGCTAAGGGTGGGTCAACCGTTTTGGCTGCATTCAACTAGTTCATTGCAGCTCACTCCTTCACTCATGCTATGTGGAAAATCCAAATTAGGAAGAGTGATGATTTTGAGGAATGGGGACAACAGTCAAAAGATGAAATTTTTGCAAAGGCCAAGTCACCACAATAGTCCAAGCCCTCCATCCAATCTATATCCACTATATATTCATCAATCATCCATCCCATTTCATAGGAAAAAATTAAAAGTTTCCAAGAACAAATCCTACACTGTCTCACCATGAAAATTTCTTGAAAAAACATAGAGCACATCCTCTCCATTTTCACCAACCTACACTACTCCCTCTAAGCCCTAGAATCATCCTCCAAACCCTCTACATCATTTCTCATCACTCCCATACATTTAGAAGACCCTGAAAGAGGAAGAATGACTACTACAGGAACGCAAAATGCTACTACAAGAATTAAGAAAGGAAACAATTGTGCTAAAACACAAAATGGTGGTGCCTAGGAGAGACCTAATCAAAATAGAGAACTCCAAGGCCATTAGGCAATCATCTAGGCCACAAAAGAGAAGAAGAAGGAAACAAAAGGAAAGAAGGCATTCACCATCAAAATAGAACTCAAACTGCAGTGATGAAAAGAGGCTTTCCAAGAGGTCTCTAATCTCTTTCTAGTTGTTGTCCAAAGCCTAAAAAATATTATAGAAATGGGAGAAAGGCATGGAAGTCAAGCTGAGGGCCTACCCTAGGCTAAGACTATAATTTCTGCTCAAACAAGTTTAAATAGGGTTTCCTGTAGTACTACAAGAACTGCTACAGGGTTTCCTGTAGTATTACATGAATCACAATAGGGTTTCCTATAGTTAGTAGATGAATTACTACAGGATGCCCTAGTTCTCATGTAAAGGCATTTTGATGGTTTCAGAGGTGTGAAAATGGTGGAAAAAGGTAGTAGAAGGTTGGAAAGGGATGTGGAAGACCTTGAAAAACTGAAAAATATTCAAGAACCCATCTTAAATGAGGGAAAGAAGGTAGGCTAATGGTCTCAAGAAACATTGTGACTTTTTCTATGCACAAACAATTTTGGAAAAATGAGTGAAAATGGAATGAAGGTTTCAAGGGAGAGGATATGAATGAAATGGATATACAAGCCAATGGATTTCACTTGCAAAGAGGAAAGTTATGTTTTTGCTTGACATACTATTAAACAATCATGAAAATAACAACTACATTTTTGTACTTGTCCTTGCGGAACTTACAGCCAAAATTCTTAAGAGAAAGGACTGAGGAATGCACAAGAGAGAGGCCACTAGGGCCATGAATGAGGCACAATGAGGTCACTAATTTTCACTGAGGATGAGCAACACTTTCAGTAAGGGGTATGATGGACCTCTATATTAGACATAAATTAAGGCCGATGCCTCTAAACGAGACATAAATTAAGGGCCATATGACCATCCTTGAGCACATTAAACCTATTTTTTTGCATTAGATAATGTATTTTTAACTTTAATATGTCCATTAGGAAGGTTTATGGATTTTTGCATATTTGTGCCTAATATTATTTATTTTTGTGGAATATTGTGAGAATATTGGGTAGATTATGAATATTTGGAGGAGGAGATAATTTAGGGAATTTCTCCCTACTATAGGAGGATCAATATTAAATAGTAAATTAAGAAGACATTTTAAAATTATGGCATAGATTCTGGAGCTCCAATGATTGAGAAAATCTAGGAATGTATTCCCTACCATTTAATGCAGATTCCTAGTATTGGGAACTAGATCCACTAATCAAGGGATTTTGGTGGGGAAAGCTTCCTCCTTTCATTGGGGGTAATTCCTAATAATTTTTTATAAGTACCAAGTTAAATTTTCCTCCAGGGCTGAGTTTTATTAGTCTTCTTGTGGAGAGAACTCGTATTTTTGCAAATCCACTTTCATTTCTTGCAAGAATGTAATTGTATTGATGGAAATAATGAAGATTGGTGCCACGTTCAGCTTCTAAATCTTGGTATCCTTCATAGGACTCTCAGTTCCCTTGGGATTGGCCTTCCCAAGCGCTTTAGGGCCCTCTTCTATCATTTATTTTTCTTCCTTTCACTTCTTATTCTCATACATCGCTTGTTCTTGTCTTTTTCTCTATTTTTGCATTTAGTATTAATGGTTTCTTGTTGTAGGTTTGGATTAAATGGTTGAAGTAAGTTATTTTTCAGGATCACAAACATCATTTCATCATTTTAACATCTTTGGAAGGTCATATTAATCATTGATCTACTTGTATTAGCTTGCTTATTCCCAAATCTAGACTTCTGGAAGTATTTGTGGCAAATAACAATAAATTTATGCTATTTTTTAGAGCATGCTAATGAGCTTCAATTGAGTTTATTCCACCTGCATTAGATCAAAAAAAAAATCTAGTTAATAACAAAAATCACCCCATTTCATTTTCACTTGACTAGGTGTTATTGGGAAAACTAATGTCCATTCAGAGCTGTTGTCCCACTAAGACGGGTAGCTATCTTAGAAACAAACAAACTAAAGTCACTTGTGTTTTCCTTTATGAGAAATAGATGAGAGAGACACAAAGAGTACCAACCTCAGTCTTTTGCTTGGTTCCTTGCTTGTTTCCTCTCCCCTTTGACAGAGCTTTGCCACTGTTTCCTTATTTGTCCTGCTTCAAAGAACATCTGTAGAGTCAAAGCAACATAATACCATCAAATCATAAAGATCTATAACCATAAACAATATAGGATCAGATATATATTAACCATACAAATGCATATATCAATACAAGATTCAGAGATATACAAGAATATGGAGGAAAACTCAAATAGCTTTATTGATAGAAGTAGTAGAAGATAGGATTACAACCCATTGATCTAACCTAGTGCCATCCTCCCAGAATGAAAGCCCTCTTCACCTCATGAAAAGCTAGATCACCCAACACTATGATGTTGCACAGAGAAACCAACAACACTTCCTTACAAGATACAAAATTCCAGCCTCTGGATCTCTAGGATGAGGGATCCATATATAAATATTTGTAGGTGGGTGAGTTAGCTTCTAGGTTTTTGATTAGTGTCATTTCCTTGATAGTTCTTGGTTCCACTTGGAGATTTCATGATCTCTTACTCATCCCTGGGCGAATTCAGAGAGGAAAGTGTCAAATGAGTAGTTTCTAGAAGATTCTTTGGGTTTCCACCTAGCCAACTGCCTCTGCCATTCATCTTCTCTCGCTCATCGCACCCTACAGAAGGGATTTTCAGTATGCATCGCACTTTCTGCATGTAGTAGGTGAGATGCATCGTACCCTTAGCACTGAGTAGTCTGTATGGTCCAGTTTTGACTAGTTCTGAGTAATTTTTCAAGGAGAACTTCTAGGAGATGATGTAATCAGATGACCTTGTTCTTTTAGGGTGTGTAACAACACTTTTAGGGGCTTAGAAGCCCTTGGTTTATGGACATATGAGATTGGGGTTGTAGTGCCCAAATATGTCTATAACAGTTGCCCCCTAAAGCATGAGGTCGTAAATCTTCTGATGTCGGGTGAAATGCTTTATCATGAGGATTTGAGGTTTTTCAAACTACAAGTTGACTTGTAAGAAGATACAATATAATACATTATCTTCATAACATTTTCATGATCTAGCTGAGGTGGGCATTCCCATGCTCAGCTTTATAAATTCATTTTCATGTACATTGGACAGACAACTGTCTGTATGGCAGACTGATGATTCTGGTAGAGCCATCATCCCGTAGCTTGGATGATTATCTATGCAACTATGATGTACATTTGATGCCTTTATTTTCCTGAATATATCGTAGCCTAGATGGATGAAACTAGATCCGGAGTCTTCAAACTTGTTCAATATTCGCCCAAAGTACAAGTCGATCCATGTGAAAGGATGTTCTAATGTCGAACATGGAAAGACATCGCCTGATTACCAACCAATGATGTAAGCTATTAACAAGCACAAGAGGAATCACCGATAATGATGATGACCCTCAAGGTATGGTAGTACAATTCACGTGGTGTGAATACATGAGTCAATTTCAAACACCACGCAAAATCTCTTGGTCGAAGGCCATTGATGTAAACCTGTCGCCAGAAGTGAGAAACTTGCCATTGAGGCATGCAAGCTTCAAAGTACTGAAATGGTTGTTCCTAAGTCAACTTCTTGAATAATGAGCTGATGTCGACAAGAAGTGACCAGTCACAGGAGAGCCTTAACGAATTCCACATCTACGACACAAAACAGAGCAAATGATTTTCTAGAGATGAAAACGATATGATGATACAAGGTTCAGGGTGGCGGTCATGAAAGAATGAAGTGTGAAGGTATTGCAACGGATGAGATGTAAGTTGGGTTGGTGAATTCTCTTAGCAACTTCTCTTGAACATATCGGTGACATTCAGATGGATTGGTAGCGTTAACCCCAAAAATGGATGGTACGCAGGACCAATGGTGATATGGCCGGTGAATGGAATAACCCAACCCGACTTGATCATGGTGATGGAGTGAAAGTGTTATGTTCAAGAGCGACCTACTACCGATAAAGTTTCTTCAAGTTTTCTTCCCAATTTTTCCCTAGTCATTGCTGACCAATACCTCTTTATTTTTGTCAAGCTTGAGGAGGATAACATATGGTTGTTCTATAATTTTCCCTTTGGGCAAACCCGTCGCTATGTTTTAATGATCCTGGCAACAGTGAAACTCGCTCTTGTCTACATGGACAAGTTTGTCGCTATTGTTTTAATGAGTTTAATGACAAAGATAACTCGATCCTTTTCAATTTTAGAGAGTCTAAAAAGAGATGGAAAGGAAACTCCAACAATCCTTTTTCATAGTATAATCCCTTAAGTCCGAAAAAGTATAAAACAATATGAAAGGGATGACTTTTCAATAGTTTTAACGAGCCAAACAAGACAAGCGCTCAATCATTTTGTGTAATGATCCTTGAGGTCCAAAAAGATTAAAATCTAGAGGAGGGATGGCACTTCCAATCACTTTAACGAGCTGGAGAGGCCAGTTGCTCAACAATCTTTTCATATTTTACAAGTCAAATGAAAAGAGCTTAAAGGAGACTCGTTTTTTGAGGAACGAGTGATGTTTTCGGATAGTAGCTGGTTCCAGGTAAGGTTTGGAACTTTTTTCAATCACGACAATGTAAAGAAGATGGTTGATAGAATCACTCATCGTGGCTGTTCCTCAAAAGGGGTAAACAATCAAATGGAGGCGTATGATCGGCTAAAAAAGAGTGGAGGTGATGGTAAGAACATGACCAAGGCTCAAAAGCTGATGATTACGCGATTGCAATGGTTATTTACCGAAGGACGGGTTCTTTTTTTAATGAGCTTAAACTCCGGGGGAACATTTTCTCATCGCTAGGTTTATTTTTTAACGAGCTTGAACTTTTTGTAAAACTATTCATGCCAGTCATATAATAAGGATGTCTCATCGATAGGTTCATTTTTTAGGGAGCTTGCCCCATTCGAAACTTTGCTCCGGAGCCTTTCTTTCTGCAAGATAGGAATAAATAACCTATGAGTTTAAAGGGTTAAGAACCTACAAACTAAGAAAATAAATGGTCGCTTTTCACTTGCATGCAAAAAGGTTTGCATGCCCCCAGGTATAGAGAAGTAGAGTTTCCAGGTTACCATACAAAAGTTCTTGCATTAGTAAGATGGTTCCACCCACGTAGCAGACAAAAGCACTTCTTTATCTTTGTCCATTGAAATGGACGAAGGTGATTCTAGTTCCAATCACCTAACCTTTGATGAGGGAATCCTACTCCAGTCTAATCCCATTTACCTAAATGGATGAGTTTGTCAGACTAGTCATATATCCTCCACGGAAACCTACCCTATACCTAAAGTTTTCCTGCCAAAGAAGACCAGGATGCATGTCCCCTGGGTTTAGTCACATTCATCGAATCAGTCGCGCTCATTAGGTGGATTGACTGGAGATTGATGAGACATTCCTTGTGCAAAAAAACTAGTTAGGGATGGCACTTGACTAGTAGCTATGTTTGAACCAGGGAATGAAAGCTGGTCTACGAGCTGGACCACTCTACCTTTATGCGAAAAACACATCACTCGAAAGAGTGAGGAAACAATGGCTCCCATGCTATAAATGTAGTCATCCCCAAGGAGTAGATTGTAATCTAAAGGTCCTTGGACTACCATTACATTCAGATAAACGGTTTTCCTTCTCAAAGTTATAGGCAAACTTGGAAGGATCCCTAACAGTTGACTGGTTCCTTTTTCGAAGCCTATCAAATTTCAAATCTCAGGTAGAAGCGATGGCGAACCAAGCAGTTGAGGAAAGGATACTCACAGAAGCCCCTTCATCTATGATAGTACCAACCATGACCATTCTATACAATTGTACTGTGATTCGGAATGGTACATTAGATCGTAGATGAGGTCTGCCTAGTAGATTCCAATCGAAGGAAATGACTAGGTTGCTTGGAGGAGGGACCAAATAAACGACCGGGTAAACTCTGATGAACTTCCTTCTTACGGTAAAGGAATAGGTAGATTGCCCTAATGTTCATCAAATTCTGTGTTGACGAAAAGAATTTGAACGTTGTCGTTCTCATTCTCTTTGGTGACTATATCATCTGAAGGTAGACCTTCTGTAGACAAGACTGGGTCGACTGTCGTCTCAACCTGTTGACTTTGGTCCGGTGTGGACCCAAAGGGTTTATATTCAATGATAGATGCTTCAACCGACCACAAAGGTGTGTCAGTTAGATTTTCAACTAGTGATGGACTCAGCAAGAGTTTCTTGTATCCAGGAAGAAGCCATAGTGGTGAAGTAGGATGGTTATCCAAGACACTTTTAGCTTCGTTGAGGAAGGGACAACGGTGGATGGCATGATCATGTTCACACAGTCTACAAGGAATTTTAGATCTTCCTTTTTGTCCATTGACTTTGTTTTCACTAGTTGATAGTGTACTTTCAACATGATCGTTAGAGGTTGAGGAAACTGGATTGTGCAAGTGGGGAGACCAGTCCCTTAAGATTCGTGGGATGCAAGGACAATCTCGATGATAGTGGTCTCCCTTGCAAATGACACATGGAGATTCAGGTTTGGATGGTGCAGTGTGCGGATTTTCATCGGATGATGCATGGTTGCCCCCTTTTGTCATTGGCTTCTTCTTCTTCTTCTCCTTCCCTTTCTTCTTCTTCTCAGTTACTTGGTTTTTAGTTTTACTAGCTTCACCAAGTGAAGAGGAAGAAGGAGAGGGAGAAACAAACATTGTAGAAGGTTGGGGGCTAAATTTAGTGTCACCCAGTTGTTGATTTGATTGCTCAAGAATGATGGTGCTTTGGATGACAAAGGTCAAGAAGAGCCATATTTGCAGGCCAATTGTCAGTCCTGGAAGGGTCAATGTGGCCATATGAGGTGCACCAACATCTCCCCAAGAGGAGAAAGGACTAGGATTTCCCCCAAGGGGAAAAACTTGGTTGGTAAACTCCATTTTCTCAACCTAATATCAATGAGGGAATAGTGTTGTTATTCTAATTAAAATAAATTTTATGACGCTTTGACACAACTTGCTTTTTCAATTTTTAAGATTTGAGAAAAAGCTAAAGATGACTCTAGTTGCCTTCGATTTTTAATGAGCCTGAAGTGAGAAGTGCTCAGATGGACCTTTTCTTTTAAGGAGGCTTAAAAGGAATGAAAGCGACTACTCTGGAAATCTAGACAGAGGGATTACCAAACCAATTTCAAAACTACATAATACTTTTTATGGTACGATAGTCAATTTTCTTGAATGCTATGTTCAATGCATTGTGATCGATAGGGTGGCAGACACAGCTTCCTCAGGATAAAGGATGTAGCCTATTGTGGTCTCCCAATATATACTCGTTGGTCTGCGGGAGCACAAGTCCATACTAGCACTTTTCATCTCAAAGAGGAGGAATCACCCAACCTATGATGAAAGTGAAAGTTACCAGGCTTTTTGACGCTAGAATACATCTCTAGCCTAGACTTGTAAATGTTGTGTGTTAGGCTCCAAAGCATTTTTATGTTCATTGAAATTTATTTTACAGCTGATCTTTCTTAAGAAGTTTTCCTTTAAGGGTCACTGTGTGATGCTGATATACAATTCCTAAATATGCAATCTAAGATGATAAACAATCATTTATTTCTCTTTGCGCAATGAAAATCCTAGCTACTAAGGAAAGAAAAGTGAAATTCTTTCAACATAGAGCAGAGAGCACACACTAAGATGCATTGTCCTAAATCAATCTCCACAGGCAGTATAAATGCAAATGCACATTCATGCATTTATTTTATACTTTCTTAATGTGTGAATGACAAAAACAATGCTAAGTACATATCTGAACTATCTTTCTTTCAAAGTGACAGTACTAACAATTTTCTTTTCAAAAATGAAAGGAAGACTAAGACAACACTTTGCGATTTTGAGTAGAAAACTACTTTCAACACTTGAAGTACTATTAGTTCAAATAAAATACAAGAGCAAAAGTGTAATCGACTATCAAAAAGAGGCGGATTATTTTCTTTGACTGAAAACGACACTTGCAACACTTTCAAATCAAAAGACGACAATTTGATTAAGCTATTGTTTGAAAAGGAGAATTGTAAATGGAAAAAAATACATAAAAACATTCACAATTCTTTATATAATGGAGGCTGAATAACGCAGAGGAAGGGAGTTTCAATAGTGGTATACTGATCACAGACAACAAAACTCCTAAATAAAGCTGAAGACAATGAAGAGAAAACCAAAATCTGGAGGCAAAAACAGTCTTACCTAATCACTGCACCGATAACACAGGGAAACAATGATGCATCTCACTTGCAACACACGAGAGGTGCAATGAATCTAGACTACCGATGAGAGATAGTACGATGGTCTAGGGATGACACTGGGCTTGGTTTCCGCTCATATTTTGTAGCTTAGTTCAGGGATTTAGGCTGAGCTAATGATAGTCAATAAACACAAAACATAGGGGCTGATCTAATGAGGTTACTTGAGCTACCACCAGGGCACTTAGGATGTTTACAAGTAAGATATTTAATTCATAAACTAACCCAGAGATTGACTGAAGTAGTGTTTATCTACTTTGCAGTTGCATAAAAAAAGTAGTTCAAAGGCTAGTTGGCTTAACTTTAGTCCCCATCTATAGTTTATAAAGCAAACAAACTAGAAACAAGAAAACAAGTTATTCATTCCCTAATGGAGTCACCATTTTGTTATCGGGAAAACTGGTGTCCATTTAGAGCTGCTAGTCCCACTAAGACGGGTAGCTATCTTAGAAACAAACAAACTAAAGTCATTTGTGTTTTCCTTTATAATAAATAGATGAGAGAGAAGCAGAGAGTACCAACCTCGGTCTTTCACTTGGCTCCTTGCTTGTTTCCTCTCCCCTTTAACAGATCTTTGCCACTCCTTCCTTACTTGTCCTACTTCAAAGAACACCTGTAGAGTCAAAGAAACATAATACCATCAAAGCATAGAGATCTATAACCACAAACAATATAGGATCAGATATATATTAACCATACCAATTCATATATCAATATGAGATTCAGAGATATACAAGAATATGGAGGAAAACTCAAATAGCTTTAATGATAGAATTGGTAGGAGAGAGGATTACAAGACATTGATTTGACCGAGCACCATCCTCCCAGCATGAAAGCCCTTCTTCACCTATTGAAAAGCTAGATCACCCAACACTATGATGTTCCACAGAGAAACCAACATCACTTCCTTACATGATACAAAATTCCAGCCTCTGGATCTCCAGGATCAGGGATCCATATATAGATGTTTGCAGGTGGGTGAGTCAACTTTTGGGTTTTTTATTAGTGTCATTTCTCTGATAGTTCTTAGTTCCACTTGGAGATTTCATGATCTCTTACTCATCCCTGGGTGAATTCAGAGAGGCAAGTGTCAAATGAGAAGTTTCTAGAAGATTCTTTGGGTTTCCACCTAGCCGACTGCCTCTACCATTTGTTTGATCTTGCTCATCGCATCCTACAGAAGGGATTTTTAGTATGCATCGTGCCTTTTGCATGTAGTAAGTGAGATGCATCACACCATTAGCACTGAGCAGTCTGTATGGTACAATTTTGACAAGTTCTAAGTAGTTTTTTAGGGAAAACTTCTGGGAGATGATGTAATCAGCTAACCTTGTTCCTTTAGGGTGTGTAACAACACTTTTAGGGGATTAGAAGCCCTTAGGTTATGGAGATATGAGATTGGGGTTGTAGTGCCCAAATATGTCTATAGCAAACCTCCACATATTTCTCTTTATCTAGACATCTTAAAAGCATTCCAGATGGATCCCTCCAATAAAGCAAGTTTATGTCAAGCATTTTGCAATTTTCTTTAGCCATCAGCTAATAAAGGCCCTGGCCTTTCATAATTTTGGTGGGCTTTAACTCTATGTTGAATTCAAAAAGATTTGCAATCCATTTAGCCCTTCTTCCGTCAACATCTAGCTATGTTACGACATCCTTTACTGAAGCAGAGGGCACATATGTAATTACCTTGGAGTGCAAAATGTATATTCGGAAAGATTTTAAAGATTTGATAAGAGCATAGGCCTATTTTTCGAAAATATCATACCTCAGTTTAGCATCCCTTAAGGTTTTTCTGAAAAATGCCACTAGATGCTCTGAATCCCCATCATCTTTTTGCAGTAAAACTGTTTCAAGGGTGTCACTAGAAACAAATGAAAAGATATGGAACTCTTTACTATAGTTTGGGCTGATTAAAGTGGGAGCTTCCATAATAGTTATTTTGACGGCTTTAAAATATCTTCTTGCTACATCAGTCCATTTGATCTCTGATCCCTTTTTTAGCATGGAGGTGATGTGTTTTACTAGTTCTACAAAATTAGGAATAAACCTCCTTACAAAATTTATTTTTCCTAGAAAGGATTGGATGTCCTTTTTTGATCTTGGGATAGACAAGGCCTATAATGCTTTCACTCTTTCAGGGTCAATCTTGACACCCATAGTAGAAACAATGTGTCCTAAAAGCTTGCCCTCTTCTAAAGAAAATTGTGCCTTCTTAGGATTCACATATATCCCAAACCTTATGCACTTCAGAAACACTTTCTTCAAATGTTGCAAGTGATCTTGATGGTTGCTGGAGTATACCGTTATATAATCCAAGTAGACAAGGACAAATTTATCCTTCTCTCCCATAAACACTATATCCATGGCACTCTAAAAGGTAGGCCCAACATTCATCAGCCCAAAGGGCATCTTGGAGTACATAAAAGTACCCCAAGGAGTGGTGAAAGCAGTCTTTTCCTAGTCATCTAGATGTACAACAACTTGGTTATACCCTAAAAAGCCATCCAGGAAAGACATAACTTTAGCTCCTCAGACCTTCTACAACAAATGCTCCATCTTGGGCAGAGGATAATTATCTTTCTTAGAGCGTTTGTTCAGGTTCCTAAAATCAACGCATAGCCTAATTTCTCCATTTTTCTTCCTTAACACTACTAAGTTGGCTACCCACTTTGAATATCTCAGAGGAACTATGATTTGGTAGCCAACAACTTCTTTATTTCTTTTTCAATCAGAGGGAGGAGCAAAGGATTAACCGATCTCACCTTTTGCTTGAAAGGAATGGTGTCTTTCTCCAATGGGATCTTATGTTGGATGATCTTTCTGTCATAGGTTTTAAGGTCACTATATTCCCAGGCAAAGACATCCACAAACTACTTCATTAAGGTGCAGTACTCAGAACTTTGGGCAACAGACTTATGGGCAAATAGATTTATATACTTTGGATGATCCGGACTCCCTATGTTATGCCTATGGACTACAGATTGATCTTCTTTTTGGGCAATCTTATGAGGCACATCGTTATGGTCAAATGACTACTCTAGAGGCACTAGCCCTTTAGGTATATGATTGCTAGGCAACTGTACAATGTTGTCTTGGCCAATTCTGTTCTTTAGCTAGGGCTAGCGACATTCCTCCAATGTTTCATTTTATTGGTCAATTTGCATTTCAGAGAATTCAGCAATGACTTGTAGAAACCTATTTGCTTCATCATCATCCTCAAAGACTTTCCAGTGCTAGACATTATTAGGCAAGGATGGTCTATATTTTATCTGGACTTCATAAACCAATTTGGGGGGCATGGGAGGGATGAACATGCTAGTAGACATAGCAAGGGAGTCGGCAAGCTATTTTTTTAGTCTAGGGATATATGAGATACAAAAACTACCAAAAGCATCTTTGAGTCTCCCTACCTGATCTTTGTATGCTTTTAGCCTTGGGTGCCTTTCTTGGATTGTTTTGTTCACCTATTGAATGATGAGATCAACATCTCCAAACACCTTTATGTCTCTGATTCCCATGTCTTTGGCAGTGTTTAAGCCCAATATCTAAGCCTCATATTCTTTTATATTCTTGGTGACCTAAAAAGTTAGTTTAAAAGACATATGTTTGCTTTCTTGTTTTGGAGACACTAGCACCACTCCTACTCCTGTAGTTTCCTTTAAATAGGTTCCATCAAAGAACATCTACCAAGTCTGTGTCCCTTCTTCTTCCATGGCCTAGCCTACTGGTTTCTTGAGTTGCACTAAGGCCCTATGGGATTCTTTGATTTGGAGAATACATGCTCCAAAATGAATGTCCACAACATAAATGGGATGATTAGTGGGATTCTTCTCATCAATGATGATATAGGCTAGCTGGGCTTCCTTGTATAGTCTTCTACTTTCTCCTCCAAAAATTGGGACAGTGGCATAAGATAAGTCATTTTGTAATGTCCCTCCCAACCTCTTAATCCATCTTCTTAACAGTAGCATGCCAAGCTTAGGTGGGACATCTGCTACCATAATATCCATCATCACACCTTTCATGGGCAGCTGAGTTAGGGTGTTAGCTAAGTCTTTAATTAACCCTAGACATTTCACCTTCCTCGAACCAAAGGAGAACAAGTCATTGTAAGGTTTGGTCATATCAAGGCCTAACTCTTCCATGACAGCTTTGAGCATCAGATTCTCATGGGCACCTGTCTCCAGTAGACAGTTGTGGAGGGTTTTGTCATGAATGCTCAAGGAGACATAAAATGATGGAGAATGGTCATCAGTCGGTTCAGTTGTTGGGCTAATCACAACTGCCAGTTTATCATCTTCTAAATTCACATAGTCATTGGATGCTTGGGTGGCTTTTAGCTCAAGGGCATCAAGGATAGGTTTTCTAAAGACCTCACTCTTTACAAGTTATATCAGAGGCACGTATATTTTTAACTTATAGACTTCTTATTCAAAACTGAAAGGGAAAGGAGACCTATCAGGGCCTATTGCCTCTGGAGCTCGTGCTTTGAGGATGATGGGATCAACTGTTGGTCACTTCTACTTGCTGATCTGCTGCTCTATGGGGACAACAACTCTTTGGGTAGGATTCTCTTTGACATTACTCATTCTTGACCTCAAGTTATATCTTTGATGGTCTTCAGTTTGTAGAACAGCTTCTCTGTCCCACTTTGGACTGGTCTGGTCTCTGAGTAATGATTCTTCATAGGTAGCTAGTGTCAAAAAGGCAGGACTTCTCTTGTCTTCCATACAATGAATCTCATCCTCTTCATCAAACCATTCCTCCTCCATCACTACATTTTGGAAAGGAGCCTTAACCCTTTGTTCTTCACTGGCCTCTTTGCCCCTCTGAATGATCTGCAATTGTTCATTTTCTCTTCTAAATGGATTTGGATTCCTAGGAGAAAATGTCTTAGGAAGCCTTGCTTTCCTAGAACTCTGTTCAACCTTCAGCTTGGATATCTCAACAACCAATGACTCTATCATCTTAGTCATTTTATCTATTTTAGGTTCTGAAGATGAAGAAGAAGAAGAAGAAGACTCACCTCTTGACCTCCCTCTATCATCATGTCCTTAAGAGTTTTTCTGTAGCCATGATATTGGATTCCACCTCCAAGGCTGCATCTTGCATTTCAGCTAGAGTACCACATCTTGTCTCTCTTAATAGCAGGCATAAATCAGAATCAAAGGCATTTGCATAGGTGAGTTTAGTAGAGGTGGGGGTAGGATTCACTTCAGCTGGTATCTTGCTATACATACAATTGAATCCCTTATTAAAATTAGACAATGATTCCCCATTTTCCCTATTCAGGTTGCCAATCTCAGTATGGTAATATACTAGGTATTTATTATCTCCCCAACGCTTTAAAAACACATCATCTAATGCTTTAATGTCTGCTATAGACCTAAGGGTCAGCTCTCTGAACCATTTTCTAGCCTCTCCATCAAGGCTTTGGACAAATACTCTCATCCACACATCATTTTCACTGATATATAGGTTATAAATATAGCTATAAAAAGACTCGAGGTGTTCTTCAGCTGTTACTCTCTCTGTCCCTGTGAAATTAGGCATGTATTTCTAATATTCTCCTGTAGGCATGGCATTCAAAGGAATAGACAAGACTAGGGGTTCATATCTAGTAGCTATGATTCTTTCCATTTTGGTACGTGCCTGTGGGCCTACCCTGACTATGGTAGAGGGAAGGATACTAGCAGTTTGAAAGGTAGGGAGTTGAGAAATGGCTGACAGGGCTAAAGGAATATGATGAACTGGAAGGGAGGCTTCCTTTGGATTGAGATCCAAAGGGGGACTTCATGAACAAGAAGATTTATGAATCTCTGGGATTATCTCTTTACTGATAGTGCTAGGCTCTATACCTTCAACCTACGCATGCTCACTTACAAGCCTTTCTTGCAGAGATACATAAGGTTTTTTAGGCTTACCTGATCCTGATGCTCCTTTTCTTGATATTTTTCTTTGCTTGACAATCTTCTCAGGGTCAGGCACAAGATTAGCTGGTGATTTCTGAGGATTTCTCTGAGTATGTCTCACAAATTGAGCCAGAACTATAATGTGGAGTCGCTAAGAGGTTCGGCCTCCAGTAGAGTCACCACATAGATGATTACAACCAAAAATGTGTCGAGACTTTGTCTATCATCAAAGCTGGATCTATGTCATTATTCTAGGGAAGCTGAGCTTCAATCTCCTCTAACCAACAACAGTGCCAATTATGTTAGGATTCCAGGAAACTATCCTAGGTTGTAGCTTGGAGATGCCTAGTAACATATCAATTCAACTATTATTGCAGGTTTAATGGAAGGAATGATGGTTTGGTTCAATCCAGATAACCACTTTCACTGTGTTTCACTCCAAACATGTATGAACACCCTTAAACTACAAGGCTTTAGACCACCAATGCTCACAATCTAGATATAAGGTGAATATGAGGAATAATAATCACACCAGCAGATGCATAAGACCATGTGATGGCCAACTGTAGCTACTAAAGAGACTTGTAAATCTAATCTATTAATGCAAAGGCAGGATGATAACTCTTCTCCATTAGATAGAAAGAAACTTGATTAACCTATTCAGTGAGGCAATCAATCCTTTATCATAGAGATAAGATGATAGTTATTTAGTGTTAAACGCCAAGAGCTCAAGAACACAGCATATCAGGCACAAGCTTAGAACAAGAAGAAAGTGGACAGTGAGTAGTTAATAGAAAAAGAAGCTTGTATTAGCTGAAAATGAAGATGAAACGCTACAATTGCCAAAATTTCTACAGTCTCTAGAAGTTGAACCTCACATCAAATGCAAACCTTGATTACATCTTACCTTTGGATATTTATAAGTTTACAATACTAGGGCACTTGGTCGTTTAGGCATGGAGGGGTCATAATTTACCACCAACTGCATTTAACTGCCTGATGGAGTCTATGAACATGTTTTCTTGCTTCAGTGGGTGAATCCAGTCTGTTCAGGTGTTGTGCAGTCCTTTTAGGCTATTGGAGTGATCGTACCAGCAGAGTCCATTACTGGTAAATTTAGCTACAGAGTCGTTCTTTTCCTTTTCTCCTTTCGGCCATTCTTCCTATTAAATATGGTTGTTGGGGGTTTGACTGTAACTAATGATGGTAGAGCTGGTCATATACTTCTTCGGGAAATAAAATGGCTAGAGGACATGGAATGCATGGGTAGGTGGACGATTTGGGTGAGCGAGAAGAATTATTGTTAGATCTAGTAAATAAACGACGGAGATTTCTTCAACAAAGGCTATCAACCGAGGTGACAGCGGGGTGAGTTGGAGCCGATGGACCTTTAGCGGATGGATCAGATGGTCATCGGGCGATGAAACTGCATGGATGTTTAACAGGGGGGTAGTTTGGTTGGGTGGTAAAGGTTTTCATCACACCGCTTTCAGGCACTAAGTGGTAAATGCCCAGGGTCGAGCGATTCTACTTAGTGATCGATACCTAGTAGCAAATGAGAGAGAAAAACTACTCTCATCGCATGCTATCGCTTGATCAAATTGTGGACACAATGAGAGTGAAGACCGTAAGATCTCAGCAGAGACGATCTGACAGTGGAGAGTGGTAGAGTGGGTCGCCTTTATCTTGTGTGAGAGGAGCTATTGGATCAGCGGGGAAGATCAAAGACAGGGATTCAATGAGGGTTTTATGAGCACACAAGGGCATATGGGTATGGTTTTATGATTTATTTTGGGTTTTACACTTGGGGCTAAGGTCAAGAAGAGGGTTACTTTGTCCGGTTTTAGGAGGCAAATAGGGAAACAAAGGTGGTGGAGGGTAAGCAGGGTAGAAGGAAAAGGGAAAATGACCCATAAGGGGCCCCTTTGAAGACACCACCAGTCAGGTTGAGCTTTCCTCTCACATAGAAAGTCAGCACTGCATAGCAAGGCTAACATGGACCAGGAAGGATGAGCAGGGGGACCCCAAGAAGGTATGAAAGTGACTTGGTTGGTGTTGTAGTATGCCTGAGATGTCCCTTGCATCCCCTGTTGATATGGTCTAGGTCCATGCAGCCTCCCTTGGTTTATGTAATAGAGCTGTCCATTGTCTCCCTCAGCCCCTTGATATACAACTTTAAGACTGGGTAAGGAAGGGCACTTGTCTGTAGAATGACTTCTTCACAGACTGAACAAACCTCTATAGAGTTCAATGGGCATTCATTCTTAGGATGCCTCCTGGTGCATCTAGGGATAAAAATGGCTAAAGCCCTCTCTACTTCCTCTTGTTTCCTTTTGATATGTAAGGTATCCATCTACATGGCAAGAATCCGCAGCATCTCACTCTTGAAGTCTTCCAACATGTTTTCAATTTCTCCTTTAATGGATGAGTTAGAGGAAGAGGTACTACCTATGGGTTGAATCCCCCTACCTTTCTTTATGGCTGCTCTAGAATGGTTCTTGAAAACAGTCTTTATGTCCTCAGAGGATAGTTGGTATATGTCTCCCCTAGCTAGTAGATGGAGGGTGTCTAAAAGATCTTCCTGAATTCCCCTGAGTAGAACCAGCTTCAGAGACTTGGGGTCAAGTGTACGCGTGACCCTTTTGTAACTAAGCTGGAACCTCTCCTCATAGTCTTCTAGGGACTCATCACTTCCTATAGTCATTTAGAAAATTTCTTCTTTAGTATATTTTAACCTGCAATAGTCTCGATACTTGTTGTTAAAGGTTTGTTGCATCTGAGCCCAAGTTGTGATGATATTGCCAGGTAATCCCATGAACCAGTACAATGCTACATCCATGAGAGTAGAAGGGAATGGTTTCAATTTTTTCTCATCTTCTACATAGTCATAGGTTTGACAGATAACAACAAACTCAAACAAAAAGGTGTCAGGATATTTTGTAGCCAGACGGTGGAATGAGGAAGGGCGGAAGGGTTTATATTCTTGATTTTGGTGTTCTCATTTATCTCTCGAATGGGAAAGATACCCTCTATTCTCTCTCCATTCTCCCTAGCATTTCTATGTTCAGCCATTGGCTCCAAAGGATGTTTTCTTCATCTTCTTCCCCTATAGTTTCTTCAAATATGTTTGGCTTTTCTCCTAAGGGTTCTTCCTGATCACAACCACCAAAGAAGAGAGAAGGTTGGCTATGTGAAGCAGTGGGGGTGTTGGGAAATTTTTTTCCTAAGTTATCTCTATTTTTACGAGGCATGAAAGGAAATATTTTTTGTTGGTTTTTCTTTCTCTTTCCCCACACTAGGAGTATCTGCAAAACTAAAATTGTTTAAACAAAACAAATTGCAACAAACTGAAATGAACTTGTTGAAATGAAATTTGCAGAATTGAAGAGGAAAGCAAGGAAACGTAGAACTAAAGGAAAAGAATGACTAGTCTACTCTGCTGAAATGAAATTTTTAGAATTGAAGAGGAAAGCAAGGAAATACAGAACTAAAGGAAAAGAAGGACTAGTCTACTTTTGTTGAAATAAACTATTAGTAGAATGCTGCAATAGAAAAGAGAAGAAAGCAATAATCATAGAATACTCTAACGCTTCCCCAAAAATAGCGCCAAAAAGTATGGTGAGTTCTTGTATTGTAGTAATAATGCTGCAACTCCTGGGGTACCTACTTTACTCTTATCACCTAGTAGTTCGTAACAAACTTGGAAGCGGCAGTGCTGTATGCACAAGTACAAGTTCTTACTGCAGATTGTCACTTAGTCAGCTAGCGCAAGATCACTAGGAGCTCAAGCCAACTTCTATGGATTTCAGAAGAAGCTCTATATGTGATGAAAGGAGACAAAGGCTATTCTATAGATACTACTCTAACTGCAGAAAAGAGAAAGAATGAAATGCAAAGCAGGCCAAGTAAATGATAGTTAACCAACTAATCTTGCTTTTGTAGAAAGCACTATGAAAACCATGAAAATAATGCCATTACCTAATAAAAGAGGTAAACAACATCTAACTATGCTATTTCTAGAAGTAAATGAGCAAAAACACATATTTTTGGATTTTTATGTATATTTATGTGAATTTGACATGCATGTGATTTATTGTTTATGAATGTGGTAGTGAATAGGTGGTGTTGAAGGGTGGTTTTGGGACTTATGAGGATGTAGGATGGTGCAGTTGGGTCCTAGGAGGTCTCAGGTGGCATTCTAAAGGCTTTTCCCACACTTGGCCTTCAAAAGAAAGCCTACAGGAAAATCTACAGGAGGACACAGGAAATCTACAGGAGGAAAAACAACGTTCTACAGGAGACCTACAGGAGGAGGCTAAGAGCAGTTTTAGCTATTTTTAGGGTGTTAGAGTAGTTGAAAAAGGTGGATAAAGGTTGGAATGAAGTTTTAGGGCACCTAGGGTCTACCAAGAATCATTAGGAGAGAGAAAGATGATTGGATTTGCTCAAGGGGAGAGGAATAAATTCTATGGAAAATGTAGGAAATTAAGGCAGAATTGAGGGGATACTTTGGAAACCTGTAAGGCATGGATCAGATGGAGGATGGGATGGTTGATAGGATAGTCTACTGCTAGAATATATCTACTACATAAACAACTGATAATCAACCAATGAGATTAAGCAAGCAATGAAATAAGTGCATGTAGAAAAACAGAGTTTTGCATCAAACTAATCTAAACTTTGATCTATGAAAGGAAATATTGATAACTGCTACAATAAAGGAAAGCATTGAGGAAGACTATGGGAAATAAATAAGTGAGCATGATGAAGAAGTTTTGAAGCAAAAAAACTAGACAATTAACCAACTAAAGAGCTGCAAACACTAGAAGTCCCATGAATGAGGAAAATCCGTGTTTTTGGGGCAGCAAGAGTGTCTTTTCCTCAAATCATGGTCCTAGAGGGAGGAAGAGAGGCCAAGGCACAATTTCTAGCCTTTTGGATCTTTTATTTATTAGTGCTTAACATGCTAGAGAAAGCACAAATGGAAGAAAACTATTGAATCATCCAAAGCAACCTATTCCTAACCATAAAATAAATTCATCTAATAGCAACCTAATCTATGAACTGAAATAAAACATACAAATACAGGTAAAGAGGAGCTTGGTTGCTTTGATAGGGCCCTAACCTAAGAGCTTCAGCACTCTGAAGTAACTCAGTGCTAGCTCAAAAATGATTTCATCTTTATTTCCAAAACAATAACAAGATTACGTGGAACTGTCAAAATAATAATCTCAAAGTTGAGCAGAGTTTACATAAGCAAAAGTACAACAAAAATCCAACAAAAATGCAACCCTAGTGAGGCCCTAGGCCTTTGTACTTATACAAATGAAGCTACCAACATCTTCCTTAAAATCGGGGAGGCTTTGCTCCCAAAACTTGAGATAATCATCAATCATCCTCCACTTGCTCGGCTGCCTTCTAGTGCATGACTTGGCTGCTTGTACTCTAAGCTCAATGAGAGGGAATTCGAAGTGAGGAGTAATAAATGAGGGGGATTCCCTCCTATAAGTCCTCTCCTTTTTCCACTTCGAGTTATTGCTACCATTTTTCCACTGGATCCTTGACTTTGACCTCAAATATCATCAATAACCTGCATTAAACACATGTTAGACCACATGGTATCATAACTAACACAACTCACTCTATAAGCATAAATATAATCAGAAAATAATACAATAAGCTAAGAGAATGGTTGATTTGACTAGGTTAGGAGGTAAAATGAGCCCATATAATTACCCATTTATGAGGCTCATCACTTCGTGAATCATATAATCTATAATAGAAAAATTGTAAAATGTTTGATGATATTTTTGTAAAAATATCGAAAATTCTCATTATATTATATTAATCTATATAATACATTGGAAATTTAAGTAAAATTATTTCATACTATAAAACTTGGGTGAATTATTTTTAGAAAAAATGGAAATTGGTGAATAATTTTTTTTTTGAAAAAGTATAGAAAATTAGCCGACCTGCAAATATATCCCCTAAAATTTTCCCTCACGTGCTCCTTTCTTTTTCAATCAATGTCTTGTTCATCCTTTCCACAAATACATTTTGTTGAGGTGTGTATGGGATAGTATTCTATCATGTTATTTCACCTTTTTTACATAGATTTCGAAATTCCTTCCCACAGAACACGCCATGATTATCCTTCCTCAACACCTTTATTTTCTTCTTTGTTTGATTCTCCACCAGAGCCTTAAATTATTTAAATATGTCAAAAAATTTATATTTCTACTTGAGGAAATATATCCATCTATTACTCAAAAATTCATCTATAAATGGGACATAGTACATAAATTTACCTAATGATGGAACCAACATAGTTCCAAACAAATCATTATGCATTAGTTGCAGTACTCTACCCTCTTAGTGCCAAAGAAGAAATTCATTTGATTTTGCTTCCCATACAAATAATGTTCACAAAAACCAAAATCCAAAGATAAATTAAACATACCTTCTACCATATCATTACCATGCAGTATTCAAAGGCCTTTCTCTCTGATATGTCCTAGTATTTCAAGCCACAAGATAGTTTTTTCTCCTAAAGCTACAAGATGTTTTTTGTCTTCTACTCCACTCTCAAGAACAATGGAATTGTTTGACCTAGCACTAATATTTCTTCTCAATATCTTGTACAAAAAGCACTAATCAAAGATTTACACACTGTCATTAAAAAAAAAAGAAATAAATAATAATAATAAAATAATATATATATAATATATATAATAATAATAATAATAATATTAATATTAATATAATATATATATTATAATAATAACAATATATAATAACTACATGTATGGTAATAAATAATCAAATAAATAAATCCAAATGAATAAATAATAATAACAAATATTAATAAAATAAATACTTATTTAAATAAATAAATATAATTATTTACTAATTAAATTAACCAATAATATAATAATACTTAAATAAATATAATACCCAAATAATATCAATAATAACAATAATTACATAAAAATAAATCCTAATAATAAAATATAATATTAATATTAATATTAAGAATATAGATATAGGTATGTAAATAAATAAAAACAAAAAAATAAAATAAATAAATAAATAAAAATCAAATTAATACTTATTTAAGTAAATAAATTAATTATTATTAATTAAATTAAACATTTGTCAGCCCGAACCAAAAAAAAAAAAGAAAATCAATAACTATTAATAAGGCTCTGAAATTCGCTCTCCCTTCTCAAATTAAAATCTCATTGCCCTAATGATGGACTCATTAAGCTAGTCCAAAACGTTGGTTTCATAACTGCTCACAGGTTTTTCCACAAATCAAATTAAAATCTTGTACAAAGTTCCAATCCATGCTCCCCTCAGCAATACCATTTCTCCAAAACCATCCTGCTTGTATCATTTCCAAATGTTCTTTTTGCACTTGCATTACTCATATTGCTTATAGAAATCAAATTTTTGGGTAATCTAAGGATGTGTAGAATAATATGGAGTGTGTTATTCCTTCCATCCATAAGATTCAACTTAAATTTTCCTCATCTTATGATTTTGGATCTCAATTTATCTCCGCATAATAGATCACCAGCATCGAATCTTTCAGATTCACAAAACCATTCCTTGTGATGATTCATATGAAAATATGTGCCTGAGTTAACCATCCATGCCTCATGATATACTTGTGTATTTGAAGAATCCATGTACAAATTCCCTCCATTTGAGGACAGTTTTTCTTCTATAGAAGGAGCATCCTCAAATCCCTTCCCCTTCACTACAATTTGGATTTGAAATCTTTCTTTTAATGCCCTTGTTTTCCACATTTCCAATATTTCACTACAAACTTTCCTGAGATTTCAATCTTCCTCCAAATTTAGATCTCCCACTTGAGGAATTTTTTCTATTTCTATTTTTGGAACATCCCCTTACAAACAAGGCATCTCTATTCTAGCTCTCCATGTTTTTTTGTCTCATCTTCTCTTAAAATAAGGATGAGACTATTTCATCAAATATTAAGGTGGTTACATTATTACCTGTGGAAAAGACTAGACTATCCCACGAGTTTAATA
This sequence comes from Pinus taeda, assembly GCA_000404065.3. NCBI lineage: Eukaryota > Viridiplantae > Streptophyta > Pinopsida > Pinales > Pinaceae > Pinus > Pinus taeda. Next base: position 59,665 of record APFE031482034.1, read on the forward strand.
GAGAAAATAAAAGACTAAAGAACTTATCATCATTTGAAATCTTAATACCAACAGATAAAAATTGACTCACCACAATATTGAAGGGATTTAGATACTCTTTAATCAAGTCACCATCCTTCATCCTCATGTTATGCATCTTTTTTTGCAAGAGAAATTTGTTCACTAGGGACTTACACTAATACAAATCCCTTAACTTGTCCAAAAAAGAATTTGTCTGACATATCCAGTAATATTGAATTTAAGAGACACAATTGTATTTTTCTCTTTACCTTCCCATCCAACACTTTTCAGACTTCTTTTGACATCCCAGTCGGTGCAAAACCTAGATCACAACAATCCATTGATCTACGTCCACCAACAAGTATTCCATTTTGAGCTTCCAAAACTTAAGACTTTTCCCATTGAATTTCTCGATCTCTATTTTTGAACTACTCATTATTTCTTCTGACCACAATAATCACTTATGCAGATATCCTATTGTAACAGGGTCTACCATAGGCTAAAGAAAAACCCCTTAAGCACAAAGGTTCCCTCTTGAAGCCAAAACCGCTCTAATACCAAATGTAGATTTTAACCCTATACAATTAATTGTTTCTTTTTTTCTAATTAAGACTAACCTAAGTACCCACGGGGTATTTGAACGGTGACCTATCGCAAGGAGTGCCTTAATAGCGCACCTATTCACCGTCAATCCAAAGCCCCATGGGCCTATACAATTAATTGTTGTAAATATATTCTTAAAAAAATAGAAAAAGTACAATGGCCAACACATAAATTTGTATATATTTTTATCATAGAAACCTAGACCAAGGAAAACTAGCAAGCTTTTTTTTCATTATGTTTTATGTACATTGTTACAATATAATATACACCCTACATCATATGGGATATCAATTGAATCGTAGTTGTGTAACCAAAAATACAAAGCCATGGCCAAAAACACCATCCACCACAAATCCACTCTTTAGCAAAACCGTCGGCACAAAAATTCCAAAAAACAGATGCAAAAGAAAACATTCATAACATTTATTTCACGGTGTTGCTTTGAACCCTACGTAGGGGAGTTGAATAACTATTGGGGGGTTGAACAAACCCCTCGGGCTTCCCTTTGTTCATGGTGCATATAAGTTGTGCAAATAATGTAGCACATACCCAACAATAGATACATGGAAAAAAATAATTTTGGATTCTCCATATGAAGAAGAAAACATCACTAGTACAAAATGACTAATTAGTTACAAAAAAACAACTAAAATTTGCATATGAATGACCTTTTTCAGTCCGTGACCAATAGTAGCTAATTTACAGTATCTTATAACGCAACCAAATTTTAGTAATTTTTAGCATAGTCATTAATTCGTTTCCTCAATTTTACCATCTAGTAGTATATTTAGTCATTAATTTGGTCCTTAACTTTTCATTGGTTTAGTCATTAATTGTCACAATTAATGACCAAATATAAAACAAAATATATTACTATATGAATCCTCGAGAAAACCAATTAATGACCAAAGAAATATGACCAAAATGTGTGTCGTATTATAAGATATTGTAAATTAGCTACTAATAGTCATATATATGCAAATTTTAGTTGTCATTTAAAACTAATTAATGACTGAAGAAATATGACTATATTTTAGTTGTGTTATAAGATACTATAAATTAGCTACTAATAGTTGTATATATGCAAAATTTAGTCATAATTTTAATAGAATGTTTATCGTTTGCAATAGTTATTTATCCTTTTTTGGTATTTTCATATTCATTATATAAATGAATGATTTATTAGTTTCTATTCATTTCATTTAGTTTCATTCATAATCATTATAAATGACTTATTTAGTCATATATTCTTTTTATTCGTGTTCATCATTAATTAATATAAGCTACTAATTTAGTAGTTTTAAATTGATTTTATGTGTTCATTATTAATCAACATAAATTAATTATTATGAGTTTGCGACTAAATTTAAAAAAAAAATGCCATAAAATGTGCATGTTTATCTAATATGATAATGCAAAGTTACATATGTTAATTAAAAGGCTAAATAATATCAAGTGCAAATAAAAATAATTTCAACCATATAAATTTTATTATATCAAATATCAAGTATTACAATATGAGTTTCCAACATAATATCGGTTGGACTACATGTTGAGGCAATTTAATTATCTATCATTTAATTGTCAACCTAGGGGTTTCGTAAAAATTGAAAAGCATGCACGCACTGTATATGCCAGAAATTAACTTCCAATTTAGATCAATCCAACTACGAAACCAAATAACAACAAACCAAATTCACCTATTCTAATTCAACAATCAATTCAAAAGAAATTATAGTATAGTGTGGGGAATTGAAATCTTAATCTATCACACTTGCAAGAATTGAAATCTTTATCTACCACACTTTGAGAAATGGATTTGCATGAAATGAGATCTACTCTAAGGGATAATGTGTGCATTATCAAATCAGGATTCTATGAAATGAATAATCAAAACCACATGATATGAAATGAAAGCAACAACAATCATTCTTAACCTCTAGATATGAAATAAATAAAATCTTAATCTATGAAAGAAATAAATCTTAATCTATGAAAAACAATAAATCTCACACATTCTAGATAGCCAATCCAAAAGCATGAATGATGGAATGTTGACAGGCTCTGAATACAAGCATAACCAAATCAAAGTGAACATCACTCATGAGCATGGTTCCAAATCCAAATTCTATATTCAAAACATGAGTATTTCCCCAACTTTTCACATGCCTTTGAAAGGAGGAGGCTCTCCTATTTATATAAAAATGTAAGAAGCTACCTTATTAATGGAGGTCCATTATTCTCTCCCTAGATCCCTATAAAATCTCATCGAGTTACAATTCAAATAGATAATGGTGAGACACATATCCTCTTTGACCTTTACCCAAATCTTCTTCCACATTTTGAAGGGAATTCGAATTTAAGCATTGGAAGCCACATTGGGGTGACTTGGAAGCTTCCAATTGACCTACACATGTCATGAAACTCAAGCCACTTTTAAGTATTAGCAAGTATATGTCATTTTTCTATGTTTTAAAGCATAACCAAATCAAAGTGAACATCACTCATGAGCATGGTTCCAAATCCAAATTCTATATTCAAAACATGAGCGTTTCCCCAAATTTTCATATGCCTTTGAAAGGAGGAGGCTCTCATATTTATATAAAAACATAAGAAGCTACCTTATTAATGTAAGTCCATTATTCTCTCCCTAGATCCCTAGAAAATCTCATAGAATTACAACTCAAATAGATAATTATGAGACACATATCCTCTTTGACCTTTATCCAAATTGTCTTCCATATTTTGAAGGGAATTCGAATTTAAGCATTGGAGGCCACATGAGGGTAACTTGGAAGCTTCCAATTGACCTACACATATCATGAAACTCAAGCCACTTTTAAGTATTAGCAAGTATATGTCCTTTTTCTAAGTTTTAACCATTTAATTAACAAATAATACTAGAAATCATTATCTTTTGGAAAACACAAATGCAACCCATTTAATTATGAAAATGGAGGCTAATGAATGGTTATATAGTAATGGAGTTGTGACATGTGAGTGAAATGGTGGTGATAAAGGAGAAAGTGGATGATACTTTGAATACATTTTGGAGACTCTACATTCCCCCCAACTGACGTTATTGCATGTCCTCATGCAATCTATTGCATTGCTTAATCATAATTTTCTTTTGGATGAGCTTGGCTTATATCAGTTGTCCTTAAACTTTGCTTTTTTAAATTTCATTTTTTTTTGCAAAGTATTCCTTGTACTACATTGAATTGCAACATTCTTGTGTGACATCCAAATCATAATTGGTATTGGTTCTTGTGTTTCAATACCTTGTTTCTTTTTGTTGCAGCAATATTCATTGAACATATTCAAGAATGCACCTTTGAATCATCCATATGATATGCTCATAATTGAGGCATTTATTTGCAAATCACATAACTTTTGAACTGTAATGCAATCATAATTCATTACGACAAGTATGTTAGGATGCAATGAAGTGAAATGGAATGAAATGATATGGATGTGATAATAAATGGATGTACCTACCCCCCAACTAAAGGTTTTTACATTTTTTTCAAATGAGAAAGGAAATATGGTGAAGTATTTTCCAAAAATTATAATTTTAGTATTCAATGAATTCTATGATTAAAATCTAGAAAAGGACATACCTTTACTTATCTAGGAAGTGGACAAACTATGCATATGTAGACAAGTTGTAGCTGCTATTGGGTCATGGAATAGAATGTAGAATTTCATCTACTTCTTGGTTGCATAAATGGTGAATGAGGTGGTGAAAGTGGATTCTTTATTATTGTAGCTAAATCTTTTGTATATACTACAAAATGCTGAAATGATATAGTCTTCACCTGCTACAAAACCCGATAGTACAATTCTAGTCATGAGAATAAATGTGTTGTTGTTGAGCATGAAGAGAAGTCATTGGATTACCAACCATTAATGAATGTCATTAACCAATGTGAGGCAAACTCGTCATTAATGTCAACGAGTGCCAAGGTACCTAACTACATCTTGTAAAGTGCAAATAGATGAGCTGATGTCGAGCCACTTGCAAGATCTAAGGATCAAGGGACATTGATGTATTCTGATGATTGCCGACGAGAGAAATTGTCATTGATGCATAGAAGCCTCAAGGTACTAATAAGGATTCTATTCCTAAACCTAGATAATATGCTGATGTCGATAGTCCAAGACTCGTTAGAAGGGAGGGCATCATGAATCCTCTATCATCTAACGTGAGCATAAAACAATAATTTTGAAGGACTATGAATGAAATTTATTGCAGTGGATCAAGGCTAATTTGAAAAAGAGAAAAGGAAAATGGAATGAATGAGCTTTGTAGGGAAGCTGAATGGTTTTATTGTTGGGTTTAAATTTTAGTGAAATCGAGACAGGAAAACGACTATGAAGGAAAATGAGAGGAAGATTTTTTGACTGAATAACTAAGAATGCAATGGTAAGACTGGTATCTGAAAGGCTTCCAAATGGTGTGATGGATCTGATTCAACATTTTTTTATTATCATAAATCATGTGCTAATGCTTAGATATTTTATCTTTAACGATGTTCTGATCATGTTCTTTTGAAAGAAATTTGGCCTTTAAGAGGCACTGTTTGTTTGCATCCATCTATTTATCTTCTTGGAACCTACAAAAACTTAGTACTTTTTTTGGAATGAAATGTAAGATTATTAAAAGAGAGATGTGATTAATCTCTCTATTTATGGCATTTACACAAAAAAAACTAAGAATTGGTACTAATAAAAAAATTCACGAAAGAAAATCTCGTGCCTTGGGTTACTTGTTGTGCCTTTTCAGCAATTTTTTCATTCTTTGTTGTTTAAAACTTTGATGATAGATTTCTCATTGTGTATATCTCATCAAGATATTTCCAACTATGTTTGAATCATCGAAATATGATGTTGTATGAGAAAGTTCGGCTGATTTGAAATTTAGGTGAAACAATGAGGATTGTCATGAGGTTTCTTAGTTGCAGGATTGTGTCCTTCTTGCATCTAAAAATCCTGTCGATATTCTTTGGCAAAGACATGACATAAAATTTTCCTGTTTTTGATGTCGTTGGCTTCTCTACCTACAAGACTCAGAGAAACATGATCATATAAAAATACTTTAGGAAATGAAAACACATGTCTACATGATTCAATCTTCCATCTACACGATTCTCTTCAAGGTATTTTGCAACACAATAATCTTGTAGATGAAGCACCCTAATGATATGGCAATGAATGCACAATATTGGCCAACGTTGTGGTGTCATGTGGTGGAAAAATTGTTGTTTAATTAATGTTGTGTCAGAATTGTAGAATAATTAACAAAATTTAATCCCCACAAGCCACATTTATGAATTTAAAGGAATTTTGAAAATTTTAATCATTCTAAAAATGAAAATTGAAACAACAACTTGACAAGTGGCCAATCTAAATCCAAGATTTTTAGGAAAATATGATTCCATAATATTTGCCAAATCATTTTACATATCTTTTGAATTCATCCTTTCCAATTTTTTTAGGAAAATGGGATTCCAAAATAATTGCCAAATCATTTTTCATATCATTTGAACTCATCATTTTTGCCTAGAAAGTGGATTTTTTAACCAATTTTTATTCTATAAAAGCTTGGGAAATGTTTATGATTTTTTATATAATGTTTTTTTTTTTGTTGCAGGTCGTAAGCATGGAGAAAATATCATTTCTAAAAATTTCT